>CM051455.1:56919163-57116428 GCA_028274465.1 Plantago ovata | reverse complement strand
TCTTGCTATGATTATGTTGACTGCATGACCTCTTGAGTAGCTAAACTTCTCGTTGTGATAGTATGTGATTTCTTAGCGAAGGGTTAATAATTATGCTAATGGCTATATCGCACATTATAGTTTGAGTTATTGCTTTATTTCTTTGATCTATCTAAAACCTCTATCTTCGTAGTGTTGAATAATTAGGGAACACAATTGGACAATTCATTGATCAAAGATCTCTATGCAAAATCGGGGACTTCATGCATGATTATTAACCTGCTATGCTTTGAATGACCATACTATCATCAATCTCCATTATCTGTTAAGAAAAACCTTTGCTAAGTCGTCTGTTGATTTTATATTCTTAAGTTAGATTAGATAAAGCTAGTTATAGTCCTTAGAGATCGACACTCGAGGTTATTCTACTGCTACACTACGGTTTTCGTTGTAGTTGTGAATTGTCTTTGGCTAAATACAAATTTATTTGATTAATAGAATCTGACAAATTCCGGTTCATCAGTAATTGATTACATGTTTCAGCAACCTTAGATTGACCAATTTGATAGAGTTCTGGTTGAACACTATCAGTAGCACGAAAAAAGGTTATTGGTGATTTGTCTTTACTCAAGAGTATCACGTCATCACCTTCATAAGTGGCACCTAAACCTTCCTTCTGAGATGGATCTCTCAGATAAGAGTTTAGTTCTGTCAAAGTGTTACTAGAACTCGCATAAGATTTGAAATTTACTTTCATCTTTTTCAGCTCTTGTATTTCAGCAAGTAACTTCAGGATTGAAGATTGATATTCTTTCAATTCTGTTGACATTTGAGTGTCTTTCTCTGTAGCTTCAGTAAGTAGTTTCTTAAGATACAATATTTCAGCATTTTCTTTCTGATTCATCTTTCAGCAATACATACTTTTCAGTTAGTTTGCTTAGTCAAAGATTCAGCATTCTGTAGTTTCTCTTGTTGTTTGCTCAGAGTTTTCTCAAATCTTTCAATTTCTCCTTGTATCTTTTCGAGATCAATTTCATTTTCATCATCTGATTCTGAGTCAGTATTAGGAGAATTACCTGATCCGCCATAAGACAGAATTCCATGTTTGACACGTCTAGAAATGCTTCCATAGCGATTCCACAAACTTCTTTTCCAAATTCAACGTCCATGGTTGATTCTTCTTCAGTGTCTGAATCATCTTCCTCACTTTCTTCAGCGCTAGTGTCTATGCCATAAAGCATCAATCTTAGCTTGAAGCTTCTTCTTTCTTCAGCAATCATGGCCTTTTTTGAACTTCTTTCTTTTGTCAGCACTCTTGCCTTTAGCAAGGGACAGTTGGCCTTGAAATGACCAGGTTTCTTTCAGTAGAAAAAATATCATTTCTATGCTGTTCCTCAGAGGGAGAATGGGCTGAGCTTGCTTATTCAGCGAGCTAGCATCTGTCTTGTATTTGTAGTAGTTATTGCCAAGATGCTTTTTCAGCTTCTCCATTGCTTTTCTTCTTTCAAGCTCTTTGCTGATGAATTTTCTAATGTTTTTAACAGCCAAGGCACTTTCATCAGTAGGCTCATTTTCATCCTTCTTTTCAGAAGATGAACCTTAGTAGCAAGAGCAATATTCTGCGATTTTTCAGCAGACACATTTTCTCGTTGCTTTGTCTCATAGTTTACAGCAGCAAGGTGAGAAAACAACTTTGTTGGAGTGATATTAGGCATTCCTTGATTATAATAGAAGTTTTGAGTGTGGATCCATTCTTGATTCAATCTTCTGATGATAGTTTCACCTTCTCAGAGTCTAAATAGAAGTTTCCAGCACCTAAGACAGCCATTTCACTCACAAGAGTTGTGAACCTGAAATCCAAGTCTTCCAGTGACTCAGCAGTACCTTGTTTAAAGTTTGAAACTTTAACTTCAACAATTAGAGTTTGTTTTCCTTGGTTTTGTCAGATCCAGCACACAGATCTTGGATCATCTTCCAAGCTTCTTAGCAGTCTTTGCACCCCACAGTTTGCACTGTATGGTGTCATGAGTAGACCGGATAATGATGTTTCTTGCTTGGACATCAAGACAGAATCTTTTGGCTTCATCTGAAGTCCATTCCTCTCTTGGTTTTGGTACGACAATGTCGACCGGTTCTCCTAAGATAGTTTCCTTTCCACCAGTATCTGTCGTCATGTGAGGAAAGTTTCTTTCAACTTTAGTGATCTTGATTGGGCCATCGTTTATGACAGTCACCATCTCATCACTAATGGCCTCAAGATGTAACATCATGTTGTTTCGCCATTTTTCATAGTTTTCCAGCATCAGCAATGGAGCGTCTCCTAAAGACATCCTGCAAAAGGCAACAAACTACCAACCTTGATCAAGTATGAGCGATTTACGGAAAGCACTTTAAAAGGGGATCTAGGTTCAATGCAGAAGGAATGAACCTCCTGCTCTGATACCACTTGTTGGTCCCTTTAGACAACAAGTAGAGACTAGAGGGGGTTGTGAATAGTTTCTAAAACTTTTTCGTCGTCTAAAACTTTCTCATCAATGGTGCTTCTACTTTACAGTAAAGGGCTTATGCTGATACTTAAAACAAATTTCTTAGCAAGGTACTAAATACTTGTTCAGTAGTAAGTTTTCTAATACTTAAATAATCAGAGAGCGGAAGTCTTTTGAAATTACGTGCTTTTGATAAAACAACCACTCAGCAGGTTTAAGCAAACCAAAATTAAATCAAGTCTGCTGAGTAAAGGCTTTTTGAGAGAAACTGCAGTAGTAACTAAGATAAAGCTTTGCTGAAATGTAAATGCAGTAAGTAAATCACACAAACACTTTATAGTGGTATCTAAGGGTGGCGTAATCCCTCAACTAGTCCACTTTGTCCTTGCTAGGACTGAATTCACTAAGATAGATGACGGGGTTCCTTACAACACCTAATCTACTAGAATTCCAGAAACCAAAGCGCCCTTGCTTTGTTTCCAACAATCAGTGAACTATAACCTTGTTCTCCACCAAACTTGGGACACTTATCAGCAAATCCTTGCTTGATTAGTTCCCCCTGAATTTCACGCCTGTAAAAAGGTGTTTTATCAGTTAGAGAGGTTTTGGGTGAAGATCACTTATGAGATTAACTTTTCAGATAATACCAAGTAATCTTATGAAACTCAACTGAATAACTTTTCCGTTATAAGTATATTGTTTCTGGGTGCCAAGACTATTTCTTGTTTAGGAGAAAGAACACTTAACCAATTTCTCAGCTAAAGTTCTACTTCTTCACAAGTAGCTTTAGTTTCAAGTTTAAGTCCTGGGTCGGATCTTAGACTGTAGTGAGCTTAAGAAAGACATGAGTTTGAAAGCACAAGTGAGTGTAAGAGTCACGTTGTGACACCTTTCTTCACTGCCTAAGGGTCTCTATTTATAGTGATTTCTTGGTACCGTTTGAATTTTAAAACTCTAAGCCGGAGCCAAAAATGTCACTATCTTGCTATGAAGGTACTGTCAGCAGCGTGTTCAACTTTTTCAGAACGACATGCTTTTTCCTTAATGCTCTTTGACCTTTTTCAACGTTTTGAAACTCGGAACATAAATGTAAGTACTACTTCAACAAGTAAGGTCACATGTAGTTACTTTAGTACGTTGTATCGGCTCAGCAGACTCAAGTTTTACACTTGTGTTTCCTGCTTTGTTAAAATATGTACTTTAGTTAACTTTACTAAGTGCCTTATTATAGATACCACATATCAGCAAACTTCAAGTCTTCTTGTCTTCAAATCTTCAAGTCTTCAAGTCTTCTGAGTGGTTCTTATACTTCAATAGATTGTTTCAGCAAACAACGTACATCATCAGCAAACAAAAGAACCTATCTAGTACCTATACTAAGTCTTCGGCAAATGTTCCTCTTTTACAATGTACTTTAAAATTCTAATTTCTTATGGACCTTAAGAGTACTAATCACTGGACTGTTCTCAATTTAGCATGGTAATCTGTTCATCAAAATTACAAGTTTTCTAACACTCTCCTATAATAATGAAGTGACGGTGTTGATTCTTTTGTTATATCTTAACGTGGTGGAGTTTTATGGTTTGGTATGGATCTTGGAAAGTAAAGAATCTTGTTCTTGGCATAGGAAGTGGAAACTAGTGTCGGGCGGGCTATCATGTTGGAATTTTGTTTGTTCTCAAATAATGGTTGGTTGGAGGTTTGGTGTAAATTGGTCTTTTGTATATTAATTCTGAGGTTTATTTCGATTTGAACCTTATTGTAATTAGTCCGAACATTTCTTTTGTTCTCTCATAAATAAATTTTTTGCTTTTAAAAAAAAGCGTATCTCACAAGTTGTTTTACCATGGACAAGTGTATGTGCATGACAGTCTAATGTGAGGTAAAATCATATCACCACCTCTGTTGTCTTCACTCTTCTTTGAAACAAAATTAAATTAAATTAAATTTATTTGTAATATAAAAACAACTAAGTAAATTTAAACTATATTAGACTTATTTGTAGTGTACCACTAAGCAAATCTAAACTGGATTTATATATTACTTTCTTCGTAAAAAATAAGTGAAACACTTTGTTTTGTTGATATTTTCAAGGGTTAGTTTGACATCGTATTAATCCCAAATCATACATACAAAATAATTAAAACCTCTATATTATGAAAATATAAACATTCTAGTTTCATAATATAATATTTTTAATTATTTTCATTATATGGTGAAAGCTTCGAAGGATCTCACTGGACTCCCAGTGGTTCATTCACTAAATTTGGAATTAATTTGAGTTTAAACTGATCCTAAAAAACGTCAATAAAACAAAACAAAGTGTTTTACTTATTTCATTTTATTTTTTTAAGGGAGAAAATATATAAACTGAAATGAATTGAAGTGTGAGGCACACATTACTCTAAATTACAATCGTGATATTTAGGTAAAATAGATTAAACATATCGTGATATCTTGGACTAGGCTCAACATTGTTCTTAGTAATGATGTGGAGTAATTTGCTAATCCGTATAAGTCCTTCTTTATGCATATGTCAGGATATTTCAGCTTCCTTCTTTGCGTATTAGTAGTACTTTATGCATATGTCTAATCTGCCCTAAGTCAACCGGGGAGAGGACCTCACTTCTATAGGGATCTTGTAGTCTGCCATAGACCATATTTATAAAATACGTATAATTGTATAATAATGACTTGTCTTAATTTTAATTATATGTATCTGTGTCATATTTATAATTTTCAACAAATTAAAGTAGGTGTATTTCACTTAATCGGGACAAGTATATGACTCTAGCCGAGCCAACAATGCTAACTTGTAGCTAGTCCATGTCCTATTTAATGGCTTCTTCGCCTATAGCCACTTATATGCTTCTCAATAGTACTTTAGGCTTTTGATTGACTTATAGAAGTTACACAGTTTTGTGTTGGTCCGCTTGTCCTTGGTCCAGGCTACTACTCATATGTGACACTGTGGATTCTATATGCTTCCAGTTATACCAAGCCGTCTACAAATTTAACTATGGTTCAATTGTAAAGTACTTAGCATCGAAATCCCAACACAATCAAATTTTTTATCGTAATTGGTAACTAGTAGAAATTTGAATCCAGCGTGATTAAGACTTTGCACCGAAATGATTGTAGTTAGTGAAATCTAAAATCAATTGGGGGTGGAAAATATTTGTTGAGTCAGATATCAATTCATTTGAGCCGTGGAATCGTTGTCCACTTGAACAATTTTTGGAGGTTGACTTAGGTAAAGGTCATTTGTCTTGTTACTAAATTCTAGGTGCAAGGTCAATTGCTCTATGGTTAGTAAACACAATTTACTTTTTGGTATGAAACATATTCCCTCGTTTTGTTGACCATTTTTATAAATAGTAAATTATTTCTAAATCACATTAAATAAAAAATTTAGAAAAATTATGATAAATTAGTTCAATATTTCTACTATTTTAATACTAGAAACTGCGTCACACGCATAGCTTGTGAAGCGTAACTTTATAAAATATTGTTGTTTTATTAAGTAATGTATTAAAATGACTGTATTAAATATATAATCTTCACATAATGACTTCAAACGTAATAAAAAAATAACTAATTAAGTAATTTAACTCTAAATCGAACTTATTTGTAATATAAAAACACCTAAACAAATTTGAACTGATCTAAAGTTCTAAACTCAGCTCATGAATTGAATTGATTTGAATTGAAGTCAAATCAATGGTTCTTTCAAACCAAGAGAACAAGTCTCATTACATCCTTCATATATAGACAATTCAGTTATCTATATTTGTTAAATAACTTGTATTCATTTATTTTCTTTTAAACTTCATGTTATTTTCAACTTTGCTATATATTTCTTTTAAATTCTTGTTATATATTCAAGTATTTTTGTTCAAATTTGTGTTCCGTTTCTCTCTTTTCAAATAACATTTAGATTCCTTACTTATTAAAAAAACTTTAGATTTATTTCTTCATATAGATAATTGAATTAGGCTTTGTTCTCTTCGTCTGAACAAAATTGAATTGAACTGAATGAAGCTGAGTTGAACTGAATGAAGCTGAAATGAACTTATTTGTAGTATAAAATGCTACTAAATGAATCTGAACTTAACTAAACTGAACTTAATAAATCTGAACTAAACTGAACTTAATGCATCTGAATTAAACCAAACTGATCTGATCTGAGCTTAAAATAATTAATTTTGAAACGAATAGAGAAAGTGGGTAAAATTTTGTCATATGGATAGAGTATTTTTATTCCATTTTTTTTTTAATTCTTGCTATTTTCAACTTTCTTTTTATATTTCTTTAAAATTCTTGTTATCTTCAACTTTCTTTTTTATATTTCTTTTAAAATTCTTGTTATTTCAACTTTCTTTTTTATATTTCTTTTAAAATTCTTGTTATCTTCAACTTTCCTTTATGTTTATTATATATTTAAAAAAAATTTCCATTTCTTTCTCTTAAAATACTTTTTGCTTAATCATTTTTTAAAGGTTAAAAGGTAATTCATTATTATTCTCGTCATAGCGCTTCATCATATTCATATATATACTTACAATTCTTCATATATACCCCTTAAAAATAATATGTAATATATTATTTATTAAAGTTAATGCTTCAAAGTGTTACAAAATATATTAGACCTTATTTAATCCTTTCTATACCAACCCTTTAAGAAAAGATTTACGACCCTCAGATAGATTTATACATGTATTATTTAAGCTTTATATATATTATGTGCTTTTAAAAATAAAAAATAAAATCCAACCCTATAAATATGCACGTATACTCTTGGCCCATTCCACAAATACACATAAGTTTATATTACGTTGGTATTTAATTATTATCAATAATAATTCCAAGAATAGCAAGCAACAAGATATGCCGATCGATTACTGTCAAGGTAAGTACAATATATATAAATATCATATATAGACTGATAATAAACTAATTAATTTTCGATTGAACTTTTTATTTTCCTGTCGTGCAATATGATCATATATAGCAATGTTTTATAATTAGAGTTGGGTGTAATGAAAATGAATTGTTAATTCTGCTTATGCAGAAATTCCAGGTAAGTGGAAGTGGCCGGAGTTGGTGGGCAAACCCGGAAAATATGCTAAACGGGTGATAGAGAAGGAGAACCCGTATGTGAAGGCTAAGATTATACACGGAGTTAAAGTAACTCTACCTATCATTTGTACCCGTGTCTGGGTTTGGGTTGACTCAAAGGGCATCGTCACGAAGATGCCGCTTATTGGTTGACATATCTAGTGTTAACTACACTTATTAAAATAATATTATTAAATAAATAAATAAACATGGACAAATAACACGTCCATGGGCGTATGTATATGTCACAGTTGATGATGTATTGTGTACGAATAAGTGAACTTCACCTAAAACATTAGTTGCATACATGTTATGTTATGTAATAAAGACCACGTCCATGGACGTATGTATATGTCACATTTATTGTGTACGAATAAGTTAATGTCACCTAAAAAATTAGGTGAATATATTTATATTATGTAATAAAGACCTGAACCTGTTGCTACTCTTTAATTATTTCGTTAGCTTAGATACTTTAACCTTTAGTACTAAAAAAATGCCCATTGAAAACTTATTTCCTTATGATCAGATATATGAGTTGTTCAAATGACATATTTTAAGCAACTTGAAATAAGAATGTTAAGAAATGTGATACTTCAAGTGCTGGAAAGTACTTCACATGAAGAAGCATAAGGACAAGTAGAAGATTTCATTCAAGTATCACATATTCATATATTTTTAAACAAGCTCCAACATCATTATTTGTGAAGTTGGTTCAAAAGATTGGAAGACACAATTTTAAGGCATAAAGTGATGTTTCAATTAGGGAAGTTGATACAAATTACACTACTTCCCGTTCGCCAAATTTTTATCCCATGAGGTTTTTCATAGCAAGGCTTTTACCGATATGGTATTTCAAAACGTATTAACAATTGAACATTTATGCCATTCATAGGGAGTCTTATAAAATACTAAAAACTGCGTCACACGCTATGCGTATGAAGTGTAACCTTGTAAAACATTGTTGTTTTATTAAATAATGTATTGAAATGACTGTAGTAAATATATAATCTTCACATAATGACTTCAAACGTAACCAAAAATAACTAATTGAGTAATTTAACTTAACATAAATGGTGTCCTATAAATGTATATAGTTTTTATAGTTATGCAATGAATAGTTTTGAATCGAGCGATATTAGGCGTACAAAAAATATTCGTCCGATGAGTTAAGAACCATCCGGTATATTTGTAGACTTTGAAAACATTCAACTTCGAATTCTAATTCGAAATCTATAATGCAGCTTTCGCATGTTAATTGGTGTTCTTCATCAGTTGAATATATTGTCATGTGCGTCCTTATCTCTTGCCATTTTGTTTCGTCGATACCTTTTGTTATGTTGATGCCGCAATATGGACGATATTCAAATTTCAAGTGGCCTAGTATCCTCGGGTTCTCTATCATCAAAGCTAAATTGACGTTTTGGTTTATAAAATACGAAGTATGTCTTTTTCATAAGAACATATCATGATTATTTTTAAATTAAGTATATTACGACCATAGAATTTTGTGTTAAAAAATAAAGATATAAGAACATAATAAATAAAAAGAAAAAAAATACGTGAATAAGATTCGAACCCAACATCTTCAACTAAAATAATGATACAAATAATAGAGAAAAATCACGCAACAAGATTCGAACTAAACACCTTCAATAAAATAATAATACAAATAATGGAGAAAAATCACGCCAACAGGATTCGAACCCTACTTCTTTTAAGTAAATAATGACACATGTACGCACGAGATTGAAATTGAATAAGTAAGATCAACGGATTGGAATTGATTGGTATGTAAATCAATGAGTTTCTCATCGGTAATCCGTAACCCGAATCGAAAATGCTGAATCGGATTGATTCGGATCAGTTTTTCGGTTTTTCGGATCGGTTTTAGATTTCGGTTATTATGTCCAGCCCTAGCTGTCGCATCATTGATGTATAAAACAATGCATCAATTGATATCAAAGATTTGTCTTGGCTTTAAAATATGCTTCGCTGCAGCATTATGTAAATTATTATAGAATTAACACTACAAGAAGTGACAGATACTATTCGTGGCTAAGCTAGCCATGAATCAGTGTTTTAGCCACGGATAGACGCGAACTGAGTCTGGACGCTCAGTTCGTGCCTGTCCAGGTCCGAGTTCGTGAGGTTTAGCCATAGATAGATTAATTTAGCTGTGACAAGTTTAACCACAGATAAATTATCTGTGGCTAAACTAGTTGACTGTTAAAAAAAACAAAAAAAAAATTAAAAGGAAATAAAGAAAAAAGAAAATTAAATGTAGTAACAGATGGATTCTATCGGTTACTAGAATAAATGAATTAAAAAAATAAATTAAAATAAAAGTTTATTCTATCCGTGACTAAGCGTGAATTAAGAGACCCGATCGGGTTTCTTCTTCCTCACTTTATTTCCCCTCAATCTCAAACCCTAACCCCCGTCGTCTCCGCTCTGCGCCACCCCTCCGGTTCGAGCACCACCTCACCACGACCACCACCTCACATTTCCACCACTCCCGCACCTCGATTCCACCGGCATGGTTCGAAGTGAAGCATCCCACCACGACTCCAACACCTCCTCCACCGACACGGTTCGAAGCTAGCCACCACGCCACCACCTCGAAGATCCTCATTCTCCATCATCTCGTATTCTCAACTCAGGTCAGTTAATTCTTTAACCCTAGTTAAATTTTTTTTAGCCACAAATCGGTCTTTTTAGCCACGGATAGATCCGTGACTAAAAACCTGTTTTTTTGTAGGTTCCCAAGTTCCTGGAAGAGCTTTCGCAGCAACGAAACTAAAATCATGATGCAACATCACGAACATGTACGCACCTTTTCTTGGTGGATTTTCAAGTGGTTTCATGAAGAGATACATCCCTTAAATTGTGATGGATACATCTCATTCGTCTTAAAACATATGTATGATGATTTAGACACAATTTAGAAGGGTTGTAACATTTGGGAGATGGTGCATTTGATCTATAAATAGGAGAAGAAGTCATCTCTTCCAACACACTTGAACACTCATCTCCTTCTCTCTCTACTCTTCTGTACTATCGATCTATATAATATATGAAAGAAAGGTTATTTGATTGGCTCCCCTTAATCCATGCCCATTCTAGCAATTTGATTGGTTAAAATTCATTAAATGACATTAAATCATTTAAATTCTGATTGTGTGCGAAAGGTAAGTTGACATGTTGATCGAAACGTCGATTCTTTCGAGCATACTCTAGAATAATTTTTTTTGGTAATTTACAATATTCTAGGCTACTTTAGAGAAATGGTCGCACAATCGTGACAAATGAATCTATCTATTATATATATGAAAAAAAATTTGATTGGTTCTCCTTAAGCCATGCCCATTCTTCAAATGCTTTGATTGGTAGAAATTCATTTATTATGCCATTAACACTCAATTTTTATTGTTGGAACACCTATATCATCTTATTTGCATTGTACCCAATCAATCCATATTACCACTCAAATTAAAATTATCCATATTTAAAAATAGTTATTTGTTATGAATATGATGAATGCCATGAGTTCATGACTCTTCTTATACTCCATTTATTCACTTTAGTTATTGTTCATTATGTAAAGAGAGAGTTACAAACTCACTTAATCATGGAGAGATCCCTATAAATAGGGCTTCAACTTATACCTTGTAAAAGACTTGAGAATGAAATACTTGATAATACAATGACATTCTCCCCTCTCTTATAACTCTTGCAAGTCTTTTATCGTATGAAACGTTATCAGCACGAATAACTCTACCATTCCTGGGATTTTCTGTGTTAATCCTCTACCACTTCATCGATCCATAAAGCCGACTAGTCCCATTAATCTATCACCACCAATTTGATTAACCCATCGGCATGGACACAAATCTCATCAGCTTATGATCTCATATATTATCATTCCCTCCTTCATATCTATTATACTAACCCATATCTTACCCAAGTAATTCAAATAGAAAAACACAAGCAACCAAGAGAGGAAGATGTACTCTGTTTCAAAAAAAAAAAAAAAAAGGGGAGAAAGATGTACTGGAATGTGGACCGACACACAGACGGCCGGTGATGGTGATTAATTGATGCATCCAATTCCAATGAGAGCTAAGTGATTTCTTTTTATTTCTTATGCAAAGTATATATATATATTCTATACGCAAAATAAAAATAAGTGTTTTAGATCATATCCTTAAAAACTAGTTTATCTAGGGGTATAAATTTTAATTGGATAATAATATAGTAGATCTAACTATTTCGATCATGTACTTCGCAGGCGCAACTAATATATATTGTACTCCACACATTGTCTAGCCTCGACCTCGCCATATAATGCGGCCTCCAATCACTTCGGTAGCGGACGGGTCAAATAGAGTGGTAGTGGTGGTAGACAAGTATCCATGAATAAGAGTTGAGTAAATTTGCCCCTAATCTTTATTATCTTCTATCATTATATGCTGCAAGTAGAACAAAAAAATTTAGAAATCAAAATATCATGTCTTTACTATAGTAGCATGGAGTATCCTGTTTTTGCTAAAATTTCCAAGCTTTACCTATAAGGCCTATACTTGTGCTTAATTACATGTGAGTGATTTCTAGTAGTAGTAAATCATTACTTTAATTAACTTATGATTAATTCCCATGTTCAGTGGTATATATAGGAGCTTCGGCCCTTGCATGTTTAATTGATTTCTTGAATGTACAAAATCCAAATGATCGATGATTGTTAGCATGAAGGGTTGTTTTATTTGCGTCTAAATTCTTGTTTTGAGGGAAAGAGGAAGAATGTATGATGCTTATTATTTAGGTTGATGAACGGTGCACATAAGGTGTTTTGACCGAATGAATTTATCTTGTGCCTTTCTCCCTCATATGTATCGTAGAGTTCCATTACATGAGCTTTTGATCGTTCATGGTGAATCTATTTATGTTTTAGGGGTATTTGCTGAAATTTGGTGCACTCTAGGTGCTTGATAAATTACCTCACTAAAGTTTTTGTGCCTTTAACCTTGGAATCCTTTCAAGCAATTTTTACTGATTCTCGAAAATTTGAATCTGATGCCTGACTTTTATTATCATACTATGAGAGCCAGCTTATCATCATGTCATTCCTCTGTTTTTCTAAGCTACCAAGTAGATCTTATGCGAATATAGTCTAATGTATAAAACATCCATGAGGAAGTTGAATTCTAGTGTTAAATTAATTGATGTATTTATATAGATATATATGTGATTTGTGACATAAGCTGATGCTACTTTACATATCAATATATCAATGACTTAGTTTCTTGGACTTGACCCCTGATTCTTCAAGGAAACAATTAGAAAACATGTTACCAATTCTTGTGTTTTTTTTTGATTGATTGATAGTGTTTTAATTTGGACAATTAAATCATGGGTATGTTTGCTAAAACGTGACTTTTAAGTCCCGTTGATTCTAATCATTTTAGCATTGATCTATTTCTCGAAATGTGACATCCAAGAAATATAGCACTTGAAAGATGCTTACGGATGTGAAAATATATCATACGAATATAAATCATATTCCTCCAATCCCTGAAGTGATTGGATACATAAACCATAAAAGGGATTTGCAAGAAATACAATTGATACTTTAGAAATTTTGTCCATTTATTGAAATGAGACATCAAGTAAATATAGCACCTGGAGTTGCTATGCATATTTACGTCACAAGACTTGTATCTCCAAGCACATAGCCCAACTTATGCCATGTTGATTTGATTAATCATATTCCCAAAGTGGTTGAAAATATCTTATGTATGGTTGTGGCTTTTGAACATTGAAAAGGGACTAGAACACCAACATCCATGATTTATTAGTCGGTTGATATGTACCTCATGTACACCTATGATTTTGTATGTACCTCATGTACATCAACGATTTTTCAAATCAAAGTATCTGAATTGATACTTAGAGTTCATGCCAGTAGCCATGATTATCAGATCTCAAAAGTAATTGAAAATTGGCTCTACACATCACTAGCTAGACGTATATTATAAAAGCATGTACAGTGATATCATGCAAAGCATTGATAAATCTCACCAACCTGAAGTTGTTTTCGATATGAGATGTGAAAATATTTGTAAGCCCCTGGAAGTTAAGTATCTTATTATCAAGAGGGCAGATAATACATTTGATTGCATCACACTCAATGAGATAGAGCTAAAATATCTCCATTGCCTCATGGAATGTAAATATTTTAAGCTAATATCCATTTCCTAATGAAATGTGAATATTTTGAGCTATGTTTATTCCCTCATGGAATGTGAATATTTTGAGGTATAAAAATACATTCATTCCCTCAAGTGAATGTGAATATTTTAAGCTATATCATGTATCAATTCCCTAAAGTGAATGTGTGAAACTATCCCATTCCCATAAATGAGTGTGAGCACTTGGTCATTATACATATGTTGGTTATTAGTAAGTATCATTGATCAAGCACATCGTAGCAAATGATCATATGTATAAGGTAACAAATGATGTTCTTAACATTGTTACTTGGACCATGTTACCTCATGCATTTGAGAACCAACATTCTATCCAAGAAATGTGCAAATTATAATTCCATGGTAGTAACCACCGTGAAGAGAACAAGAAGTTATGTCAAAAAAATTTATGCTAATGCTAACAAGAGAACACATTAGACTCACTTCCTCATGAAGTTCGAGATTACTAGTCTTGCCAATATAAAGTTGACAATGATTATCATTGTCCACATCATTCTGGCCTGATTCAATTATTAACAATTGTTATATTTATCCAACAAGAAGTTGGTATGTGAACAAATAACAAAGTTCATATGATGTGACACGCATGGCCATCCATGTACGAAATTACCCCTTTATAAGGAATCTGAAGTTTTCCTTATGAAAAACAGTTATGTGCTGAAAGCTTTCTCATGTCGGTAGATTATAGTAATGGCAAGGCACGACATTGAGATTAAGTATGCTAATGGAGATTTTAAAAGTGATCATCACTCAACAAATTTACTGATGTGGCTGGAAGTCCGCAAATTGCTCAAATTAATGATCTCCTATTGGGGAAAATCTATTTTTTAGCACACAGAAAACCAACTGCTAGAGTTATACACTCCCATGGTTGTATATTTTTCTCTTGAAAATAACTCATACATGAAGACTATTTAAACAATAGTATGAGTATATAAGTATCTAAGCTGGGCATGATCATTTATATTATGTGCCCCCAATAACGCTAATTCTCTGAATTAGTTTTTCCATCTTAGGGGAGGAAGTACATGTTAAGCTGATAAAAACAAATTCATAGAGTAAATTGATCCCCATATATCTGAAAGTTCAAACTTGAACCAATATGCGAAATGCAATTTCAGCTTCATGCATGTTACTATTTCAATATTTCAAACATGAAATTATATAATTTGAATGTGGACAACTATGACCCTATTGTGGCATACAGAGCTACATGTCAGTTATATATATGGCATGTGTTGAGAATTGAATATCTTGCCGATTGTGATTCATGCACCGGAAGTGCAACATGTAAATTATGTGGTTCCATAAATAATGGCAAGAAATGCAGTTGGTACTCTCTAGAGTGAAATAGGCAAATACAAGTGATCCATGTAAACTGGGATATCTGAAATAATAATAGATGACCTATAGACATGGAAATGGTACCTGCATAATATATATTCAGATATCCATGATCACTACTGAATCAAACAAATCATGAAAAGACATGTGATTATTGAATATACCGGTATACATGGAACCGATAAATTGAAAAGCATATGCGAAATTCAATTGATATGGATGACTAAACATGTAAAGGGGATCTTACATGAAAATCCATTTTATCTCGACAAAGTGATTATAGAAAATGAGCTCATGGACCTCATGTCCATTTCATTGATGAAATTCAAAATTTTGTACGGTACTGTTGCATTATCGAGTCAAAGTTCATGTGCATCTACATACTAAGCATTTCTTCATGCATACTATCTTTATTGCTATAGCATTTACATATTCTTATTGTAGTTGCTTTAGGTATCATATTTGCATGCACACATATTATCATATGATTTTCTCAAAGATTAACACTTTAATATATCCCTAAAGGTTATATGTGGTACACATGAATTGTCCTAAAAACTGACAATGAAATATCTATGTTTTGAGAAAGTTTAAGAGATCAGAAAAATACTCTCTATCATTAATCAGTCCCTCATGGACTGAGAACATAATGTTGGCAAACATGAATCAATAAATGAGAAAAGTTCCTGAAGAACTAGATTTTGATATATTGTTGAACCTCAATACTTATCTATTCATGCATGGCTTCACATATGATAAGTATTATGTATGTATTCACTATAAGTGAATCATTAGAAATATGAGATATGATTTTTGAGGTTCCTGAAGAATGCAAAAGAATTTATCTTGCAAACAAGGGGAGATAATAAGCAATAATGAGAGTTTGTGCGCATCATACAAGTTGCTACACTCTTTTTCCCTTCGACTAGGTTTTTATCCCATTGGGTTTTCCTAGCAAGGTTTTTAACGAGGTAACATTATAATCGCACATATAACTATCTCCCAATCTCTATCTCCATGGTGATGATACATCAGCTAAAATAAGGTTATAGACCTTATTGGTTATTTTACAACCATATATATCTACGATGGAGATCTAATGAGTATTGAACTCATTTTATGACAAGATCATTCCTTGACTTTTCAAAGTGACATAATTATAGAATTTGAAGAAATCTAACTCTTCAAGGGTTCGAGAGGCTTCCACATGAAGTCGAAGCATATATGACCTATGTTCTTCTTCAACCATGGTCTACAAGAAGGATTCATCCGAGCACAACAGATTCGCTCAATTGAAGATATTGAATATTTGTTCACAGATAGTAATTCCAACAATCAGTTTAGACGCTCGTTTGGAATATTGCATTGCAAAGACTCAAAGACTTGAAGTGATGTTTCAATCAGGGGAGACGGATACGCATTGCACTCTTTTTCCCTTGACTAAGTTTTTATCCCACTGGGTTTTTCTTAGCAAGGTTTTTAACGAGGCAGTAACTTCAAATCGTATCCGACAATAAACTAATGTCATTCAAGGGGAGTGTTATGAATATGATGAATGCCATGAGTTCATGACTCTTCTTATACTCCATTTATTCACTTTAGTTATTGTTCATTATGTAAAGAGAGAGTTACAAACTCACTTAGTCATGGAGAGATCCCTATAAATAGGGCTTCAACTTGTACCTTGTAAAAGACTTGAGAATGAAAGACGTGATAATACAATGACATTCTCCCCTCTCTTATAACTCTAACAAGTCTTTTATCTTATGAAATTATTAATAATTAGTGGCTTATTACTATTTGTCAATAACCTGGATAATATAAAAAGAAATACGTAATCTTGTGTACATAATTTACATTTGTTTATGCAAGTTATTATTCGCCATACACATTATTTATAAAATATACACGTTGCCACTAAATATTGAAAAATCTACGTTCCGACTGAGTGGTTCTATATTCTACAATAATTTAGAACACTAATTGCCATTGACATATCTATTTGGTAATAATTTAGAATACTAACTAACTACATTCGAACGTATTTATTCTGTAATAATTTAGAACATTACATGAGTCTACGGGTCAACTCCGTATTATCTTGAACACTCACTGATCGACATGTATATTTCAAAATAATTTAGAATACTAAATATAAACGTAATAAAGAGTTTGACCATTTTTCATGATAGTGTAGTAAATATTTTTATTTACTACACATTTATTTGATGATAATGCATGAAAACAGATGATTATACTCGACTTCAGAAATATATTAATTAATAATAATAATTATTAATAATTTAATGGGATGAATTAGTCACTCACAAGTCACAATATTGATCTCAATGGGATGGGTACCGTATGCACCATATTTGTATCCTATGATAGAAAGCCATATATACACAATACTTCAGTTACCTCGGCCCATGAAATATTCAAAAATTTATTTTATTGATTCAAGATGGATTCGGTTATGAGTTAGTGAGGGTCCAATAAATCATGGGTTGGTTTTGGTCCAGTCGTGGACAATTTGAATACCCATTAAATATGCAAATGATTTGAAAATAGTAAGTACAATTGATGGTTCTATAATTGGCAACAATTTAGAACATAAACTGATCTATTTTGTAATAATTTAGGATACAAATTGCGTTCAATGTGTTTTATTACTATATGATTTAGAATACTAATTGTGTTTAAAGAACTTATTCCTTTAATAGTTTAAAACACTGGGTTCGACGGGCCTATTTAGCAATATTTTAGAATCCCAACTGTGTTCGTTGGGTCTATTTTATAATACTTTAAAAGACTGGCCGTATATGACGGGCCTATTACGAAATAATTTAGAAATTAAACATATTCGAAGTGCTTATTTCACAATAATTTAGATCACTATCTGCACTCGACAGGTCTATTCCACAATAATTTAGAATACTATTTGTATCCGACTGGTCTATTTCAAAATAGTTTTAGAACACTAATTGCAACCGATGAGTCTATTTTTTAATAATTCAAAATACGGATTGCATTCAACGGGTATATTCTGTAGCAATTTAGAATACTAAAAAAGTTTGACGGGTCTATTCCATATAAGTCAGAATATTAATTGCATCTGGCAGTAAATTCTACAACAGATAGAGAATAGTAATTGCATCTGGCAGTAAATTCTACAACAGATAGAGAATAGTAATTGCATCTGGCAGTAAATTCTACAACAGATAGAGAATAGTAATTGCATTCGATGTATCTATTATGAAATAATTTAAAATACTAACATTGTTCAACGGGTCTGTTTCATAATATATTATTCAGAATACCGATTGCATTCGACGGGTCTATTCCGTAATAATTTAGAATATTGATTGCATTTGACGGGTCCATTATGTAACAATTTAGAATACTAACAATGTTTGACATGTCTATTCCGCAATAATTTTGAATATTGATTGCCTTTGACGGGTTTATAGTGCAATAATTTAAAACACTAACAACAATTGACATGCCTACTCCGCAATAAGTTTAAATACAAACTGCGTTCGATGGGTCTATCCCATAATTTCAGAACACTAAAAGGGTTCGAAGGGTCAACTCCATATATTAATTTTTAAGACTCAAATTCCACAATAATTGGGTTCGACAGGCCTATTCAACAATATTTTTGAATCCCAACTGTGTTCGTCAGGCCTATTTTACAATATTTTAGAACACTAACCGTATATGACGGGCCTATTCTGAAATAATTTAGAAATTAAACATATTCGAAGTGCTTATTTCACAATAATTTAGATCATTATCTGCACTCGACGGGTCTATTCCACAATAATATACTATTTGCATCCGACTGGTCTATTTCGAAATAGTTTTAGAACACTAACTGCAACCGATGAGTCTATTTTGTAATAATTTAAAATACTGATTTCATTCAACGGGTATATTCAGTAGCAATTTAGAATACTAACAATGTTTGACGGGTCTATTCCATATAAGTCAGAATCCTAATTGCATCTGGCAGGTAAATTTCGCAACATATTCAGAACACTAATTGCATTTGATGAATCTATTTTGTAATAATATAAAATACTAATAGTGTTCGACGGGTCTGTTCCATAATAATTTAGAATACTGATTGTATTCGACAAGTCTATTAATCTATTATGTAATAATTTAAAATACTATCAATGTTCGACGGGTCTATTCCGTAATAATTATATACCGATTGCATTTGATGGGTCTATTAATCTATTATGTAATAATTAAAAATACTATCAATGTTCGACGGGTCTATTTCGTAATAATTTAGAATACTGATTGCATTCGACGAGTCTATTCTGTAACAATTTAGAATACTAACAATGTTTGACGGGTCTATTCCGGAATAATTTTGAATACTAATTGCCTTTGACGGGTTTATAGTGCAATAATTTAAAACACTAACAACAATTGACATGCCTATTTCGCAATAAGTTTGAATACAAACTGCGTTCGACGGGTCTATCCCATAATAATTCAGAACACTAAAAGCGTTCGAATGGTCTACTCCATATATTAATTTGGAACACCCAAATTCCACAATAATTTAGAATACTAAGAATAAAGAGTTGTAAAGAGTTTGGATGAATTGTTTCACGATAGTATTGTAATTATTTGCAAATGTTCGACGGGTCTATTCCGCAATAATTTAGAATACTGATTATATTCGACGGGTCTATTCCGTAATAATTTATAATACTGATTGTATTCGACGGGTCTATACCTAATAATTTAGAATACTAATTGCATTCGACGGGTCTATTCTGTAACAATTTAGAATACTAACAATATTTGACGGGTCTATTCCGCAATAATTTAGAATATTGATTGCTTTTGACGGTTTTATAGTGCAATAATTTAAAACACTAACAGCAATTGTCATGCCTACTCTGCAATAAGTTTGAATACTAACTGCGTTCCACGGTCTATTCCGTAATAATTCAGAACACTGGGACGTAGGTTTGACATCGTGAGTACTTATTCAGCTAGCCTTGGGATCACTGGGACGTAGAATTGTATTTTTTCAAATTTGTTCCAATTTGGTTTTACAGTTCTACTATTAATCTGTATTATTAAATTATTTATATTGTTCCAGACCGGAATAACTTCTACAAAGATCGAATAGGACAAGAATTTGCTTAATTGATACTTAAGGCGAGAGATGGCCTTGCCAACACTGAGAATGATGGTCGTGTTGAGGTCGAGTCGCCAGATGATTATTCTAAAGGTAATTGGCCCAATTCAACTATCATCAATACATACCCATCCCTGTTACGTCATATAGTTAATCTTTTGGTTGATCAAATATTTTTTCATAACCGAGCTGTCATACCTCAAACGAATGGTGATGGAAATAAATGAGAATGTAATGTCAAAGATGCTTGGAAATTCGGTTGAGTATCTTAGTGCAAATAGTTTAAGCCAAATTGACCATGTTGTATGATAGTGCTAAAGTTGTATGATAATGCTTTTGATGAACATAGACCAATATTTGGAGTTGTGCAATGGCACAAGATTGATGGTGACATGCCTTGGAAATCATATTATAGAGTCAAAAATGATATTAGGCTTAAGGGAAGAGAATACCGTTTATATCCTAACAATGTGCATGACTCTCCACTGAATGAGACAAAGTTCCCCTATACAAATGAATAGAAGACAATTTTCTAATTTTGTTCACCTCGCAATGACCATTAACAAAAGTTAAGGACATTTACTATCACACGTAAGACTCTGTCCGCTCACCCCAGTTTTCAGCCATGGATGCATGGACCCTATCAAGGCTAACGAGCAGGAAGGAGTCCGGGATTTCAATTTGTAACAAAGATGACAATACATATGATACTACAACAAAACGTACTAACAAAGAAGTCTTCGATAAGTTGTGAGGTAATACGTTTTAATTTTTGGGATGATAGAATATGTTGATTTTAGTTACTGTGTTTTTAACATTATGACTTTTACACTGATACATGTTGTACTTATAATTTGTACAAGTAGCGATGGAACATGAAGCTACGAAATGGTTCCAAAGAAATAATAATGGTTACGGGTTTATATCAACCACACTGTAACACATTTCTATAAGAATATTTACATTCTAATCGTTTATTTATTTTTATTCCCGTCGAGGTAATTAGCTTGTTCATATTCAAAGTAAGTTTGATAAATTTTACTATATGCAATTTTATGGACCGGCCGAAACTGAGATTGGGGCCTAGAGATGGATGAATAATTGGGCTTTTCTGTTCCCCTTCAGCCCATCTCAAACACTCGAACCCAGACGAAGAAGCCCTGCAGCACCACCAATGGACTTGTATGTTCCTTCTTCTTCTTCTTCTTCTACCAATTGGAGATTTTAGCCTGAAACAAAACAAACAAAACGCCATGGATCTTCTGTCAAAAGCTTACTCAAATGCCAGTGACGACGATGACGAATACGGCGATAATCTCACCGGAGGCCGCCGATTTTTTCCGCCGAATCAACCTTCGTTACCTCCACCGAAACGGTATCCATCCGTCACGAAGAGGCCTGTAGCCGAAGAAGTCCCCTTACCGGGAGGATACGTCTCTAAGCGACAACGAGCTGCTATTAATTCGACTCCAATTCAACACGATCCGAATCCCCCTGCACTTCCATCACCAGGTCTACTATTCACTTCAATTTCTGTTGTTTTTTTTTTTTTTTTTTTAATTCTTCCTAGAAGCACATGTTTGTTGAAATTAATTTATTATTTTAGTATATTAATTGATATTCGGTAGTATTTCTGTTACTCATTTAGAATTAGGGGAGGAATATCACGTTAGTTAAGATACAGCCATTTGTGTTATTACTGTATAGATAATAGAGAGAGGAGAATATATCCTTGTAATTCCATTTCCATCAGTCAAGTCAGGTGATTTTGGTACAAAAAAATAAATGATGCAGAGCCTTACGTTATAAAATAATAATCGTTGAGCACTTTTCATTAAAGGTCTAATTGGAATGTGATCCTTGCATGTTATCGTGTGCTCTGCCTCCAATTATAAGTTGTTTATATGTTCTGGTAAGCTTTCGCAGACTGAAGAATTGTGTTGAACTACGAGTTACCAGAAAGTGCGTAGTAGAGTTCATTGGAACATAAGTAATGAAGTACATGCGTGTTTGATAAGTACGATACATGATAGCGGCAGTAATATGTAATGTGTGTGTTTCTATTATTGTAGGTAAGAAAAATTACCTTGTTGTGCACATCTCCTGTAGCTTTCCATCCTTTACGCAGTCTGCTTTAACTGCAATTTCATATATCCTGACAGTATGAGCACAACCAATTTGTGTTCTTTAGCCCTTAGATTTTATGATAAATATTTAATGATAGAGGAGAACCTGAATCGTCGGGATATTTGCAATTGAAGTATGTGCAGGTTGTGTTTTAGTTGATGTTAGCTACATTCTCACCACAGTTGTCATTTTTTTCTTTTAATCTTCAATTATTCTTATTCTTTAGCCAGAATTTGGTGAATGGAACCTGTCAAGTTTTATTATGCTGGATAAAGGTTTTATTGTAACCAGTGAAATGTCCACCGAGCATTAAACTTGTATAGAAATGTCGGGGATATTAATGTAACAACCATGAATTTAGTAAATATTCGAACTTTTATCCATTAAGCTGTCTGAATTTGAGCATAATCTCCGCTGCAAATTAGACTAATCTGAAGCCATGATCCATGCTTTTGGTCCTAATTTATTACTTGGGCCTAAAGTCTTGAAAATCCAAGGCCACTATTTCCCTTCTATAGGATCAAAACCCTAATTTGCCTGAAAAGTCATACATAAATCATGTTACTCTTCGTTGCCATTTAAACCATCAAATTTTAAGGAGATAGGAAAAGGATGAGGTAGAAAAAATGACCATAAGACTATTTTTGAAGCTAGGATTGGAGCTTGGGATTCTCTCTGGCAAGTTCCCTTCATGAATCCTGTGTACATTTGTAGATTCGTCACCGGTTAATAATTGTTTGCTAGAAGCTGCGCTACAGATCTGGTGGGACATTCAGACTCATGTGCTCAGTCTTCTTACAGAAGCATCTTATCTGCTTCCCAGCTATACACTCGCTGGAATAAGGTTTTTCACAAGAATCACACACATGGCTTCTTCGGCTGATGAACCCTTAGCATCTTCCAATGGTCTCTTTTTCTATCCACTGCGTCTTGCTTGATACACTGATGCTACAGACTACGGAGCCTGACAATGCATATCCTAGTAGACCTCCCTGTGAGCTGTCTCAACCATTCACCATCTCATGCTATACCAACCTGAATGCTGCCACTCGTGCCTTGCTACCCGAGTGTAACCCCTCCTTCAACCTAGCTGCTTGACCCTCCTCTCACTGTAGACACGGATTTGGCAGTAACCGCACCTTGAACGTGGCATCGCTTAGCTGAGTTTGCTGCCAAGTTTGTGACTGCTGAGGAGAATTGGGCAACTAGTTTCAAGTTGGGGTTACACCAGTCACTAGGTTATGAAGGCAATAGTTGCACTGCTCAAGGTGATTGCACAGTGACCTAGAGAAGAACGCAGTAGTGGTTGAGAGGTCCAAGTGGGAGGTCAACCAGACTGCATCATCAGGGCCCTGGATAAGGCACTCAGGTTCAGTTCAGGGGATTAGTAGACAAAAAAAGCGGCCAGTTGATGGTGATGGGTGTTCATCAACATTGAAGAAGCTGTTGCCCTGTGCCTTTTTGTGGAAAACCTCATTTCGACGAGTATGTAGAAAGCAAGCAAATATATTCCATAACACTGGTTTTGCTTTTGTTTTTATTTAATACTTACATCTGGATGCATATTTCGCCAGTATACTGGAACTCAAAACTAGAATATATGGCTGGTTTCCGGCCTAACCTTGTTGTCACCTCCTAAATGTATCTATGCCCTTTAGCTCTAGATAATGTATCTAAAGTCGGCTTGAAACAAATCTAGGATAATCAGTCAAGTACATATCAATAATTAATCCAATCACTAATTCAGTTTAAGATTACTCTTCCAAATCGTGAACTATATACTTTGATCTCAAAACCAATCAACTTTGCTAAGTTCAAGTATTTGGTCTAGCTGAAAAGTCAGTTGAAATTCAGAAAACTTGGGCGTCAGTAAAACCAGTGTAAGGATCGTTGATTGAAGTTTTCGTGTGCGAAACTTATTTATTTATAGTGGGCTTTGAAATGTTCTTTTTGTAGTCTGGTAATTATAGAGAAGTCATAACATTGGTGATATTGGATTTAGGTAGAGGTCATAGCATTTGTGACCAACATTTCTAAGAGGCCTATTTGTCCAGGCAACAGTTCAGGTAGTGAGAGAGTTTTAAAAAGAGATGTGGCTCGGTTCATACCAAAATATGGCGATACTTGACAGAGGACTCGTCGTGGGGAATGTTGCTGGAAGACCTTAGGTTGTTTTGGGCGTGGTCATATGGATCATCAGGTCAGGGATTGTCCAAAAAAGCAACCAGTGGAAGCAATTGAAAAACACTCAAAACAGCCTCAAGTCTTCCAATGACATTCCCCTAGATTAGTCCTCTGACAGGTATCTGCATCAAGTATTTCGGTGTGAACTGAGCCCTATCTCTTTTTACCACTCTCTTGATATTGGCTTCAAATCCATAATGGTTTTGGCGTAAAAGTCTGAGAAGATAGCATTTAATTGAGACTTGTGTAATGTATACTAACTAGATTCTTGTCCTTGCATAACGGGCGACTGAAATAGTATCATTCCCTCAATCGACATTAAAAAATCTGGTGTATGCTGATTCGATAAGCTGCTTTGCAAACTGATTCACTTTTAGACCTGGTTATTCTGAACTAAGTATACGAGACTTCTGCAGCTTAATGTACATAATATCATATTCTACTATGACATAGACAGTGTTATCTATCTGCACTGAAAAAGAAAAAAGAAAGAAATAAAAAGAACAAACAAACACGAAGTTTTCTTGCTGCCTTTAGGAGCAACAAGTGATCAATGTATATATTGATAAGCTAGGTGTATTTTTTTACGCATCTTATCTTACTGGTGTTTTTTAAAAGAAATTCTGTATCCCTGTATTTGTATCATATTGGGTATCCATGATTCTTAGCTTTTCACATACTTCCATGACTAGTCTGAGTTGCTCTCTTTTAACTAGTTGTAGGAAGCTTATCAGATTCAGATGTACCACACACGATTTTGACTTCCTTGAGGCATCGTCTGAAGGGCGGTAAAGTCCACAGTCAAACACCTCAGTCACTTTCTGTCGCTCTGAGTGGTCATGCTAAGGCTGTAAATGCTTTACAGTGGTCAGCAACTCATGGTAAGTTCTATATGTTAATGTTGCAGTTGCGGGTTATAAAAGTTTCAGATACTACTCTACACTCGTGTTTGTAGTCTTTGGCTCCTAGTTTGGAACTACTAAGCATAACACTATCTTAGTTTAGGTTATATGGTGTCAAGTTGCAGCTGTATCTAACAGGCTGCTGAGCATGTATCTTAGCTTGTATGTTTTGATAGATTATTGTGTACTCCCTCCTTCTAGATTGAAACTACACTCTGCCGAGCATAGAAAATAATAAACATGGGGTTGTGTGGGATATTTGTTTAAATAACGAGTAATAAAGGTGGTAATGCAAGTGAAGTAGTATTGTTTAATAAAGAGTGAAGAAAGAAATGGTGAGGGGGGTATTAGTTGAACAGAAAACTATAAAAAGTTGCTATTTTTGGGCTGTGTAGTTTGTAAGTGGGTCAACAAAAAAAATGTCTGTAGTTTTAGGTGAGAGGGAGGGAGTATATTTTTTCTCCTGTCCTTCATTTATGTATCATTCCTCCAAATATAAAAGTTCAGAATGTTGTCCCGGTTTTCTTTATTCCTGTCTTGTTATTAGCTCGTATCCTCTTGTTCATATTGTAAGTATTGTTTGGCTTCAGATGTACACTAGAGACTTCTTTTCATTAATGTATTCAGACAGTTGAGCCATAACTTTGAAATAAAGAAATTGATGCAACTACTTTAAATGAGCATAAGTATGCATGTCACTAAATGAAGTTGTTTATTTATTAACAGGAAAACTGTTTGTAATATAAAGATAATGAAGTAGTTTCCTCTCTAGGTTATATCATATCTTGTCTTGTTCACGGAGCTTTTGATAAATCAGGGATTCCCTACTACACTGAGTTTTTTTTTTTTTTTTTTTTTTTTTTTTTTTTTTTTTGTGTTAACTCATGGTTCTGGACTTCTGGCTGTGTGAAACCTTCGGCAATGTACTTTCTCGTTGTGTTATACTTGTTCTGAGGATTCTCTTTGTTTCTGTTTCTTGAGTTGGTTTTGGATTCAAATAAAACTTTCTTCACTACCCAATCATCCTTGCTATAGTTCATTTTGTTATTTGTCTTGTGAGATTTTCTGATTATCTATATAATACTAGTTTTCAGCTCACCTTCTTGCATCGGCGGGAATGGATAACACTGTATCAATTTGGAATGTCTGGGGTAAAGGTAAAAAACAAGCACGCATATTAAAATGTCACCCGGCTGCAGTTAAAGATGTGAAGTGGTCACCACAGGGGTTATTTGTGCTCTCATGTGGTTATGATTGCACATCTAGGTTAGTTGATATCGAGAAAGGAATGGAATCACAGGTCTTCAAGGATGACCAAATTGTAGAAGTGGTTAAGTTTTGCCCAACGAACCACAATGTTTTCCTCTCTGGTGGATCTGAAGGCCGCCTTAAATTATGGGACATTAGATCTGGCGAGGTTGTCCATCAGTATGTAAAGAGTCTTGGTCCTATCCTTGATGCTGAGTTCTCCATTGATGGGAGCCATTTAATTACCTCCAGTGATGTGTCCAAAAGTAATCTCAGTGAAAATTCGATTGTTGTTTGGGATGTATCACGACAAGTTCCATTATCCAATCAGGTAGTTTTTTACTTTTCTATTTATTTAGTTGGTTTTATATCAGCTGTTCATTTGAGCTTATTATATCATTTGAGCTTATTATATAACTCATAAACTAGTAGTATATGTTTACCGGTGCTAAATATATAGTTTCAGCAGTTTTTGCACTCGTTTACAATGTAGAATGTGTGTAATGTATTTTCTGTCGTGGTTTTCTTTAAGCATGTAGCATTTAATCCTTCTACTGAAACGGATCTTTAGTTCTTTGTAACTTTAGGCCTCACTAAAAAGTACAGTACTCGTTCTGTTACGTTAATTGATGTATATTAGAATTAGAAGTTTAATGGTTCATTATATCTAGATAGCTTATTAGTGTCTGAGTTGTATTACTGATTAAAGTTAAGAGTTATATTTGGATACTAGTATCTTTATTTATTTATTTTTTGTTGTTTTAATAAGTTAATTATAAAGGGCTCAATTCAGAGCTAGCAATACTCCATTACCACTACTTCCTGTGTTTGCCTTCACTCGATCCTTATAACTACTCAACCACGTTATAACTTTATATTACAATACTAGTATGTCCTTATATAAGATAGTTAGAGCTCTGTTTATGCATCCCGATATTCAGACCTTAGAATAGTGGTTCACTAATGAGAGTAGGTTCTAGAACCCCATTTAGGTTGGCGTTTCTCCGGAGATTGGTTATTCTTGTATCTTTTACTTTCAATTAAGTCAATGAACTCCAGAAAATGTACCTTGCTACACCAAAAATACTTGTTATCATGGCATTTGAACCTACAGTTCTCTATCACGTTCGAATGACAGTTTGTCATCTTTATCAACCCATTTCATTTGTCTGATCTTGGTGGCAAACTCACAGTCCTCACTTCATTTCGTGATACCTAATAGTGTGTTTGATAAAAACCATTCCCATAGCCCTGAAACAGTTGAGAGTCTTGAGACACTTAAATGTATATTTTGAGGCTGCATAAATGTCCAAGGTTTTCATGACTGCATTACATTATACTTTTTGTTTTCCTTTTGATCTTATATTTGTTGCTCATATTCACAATCATCCCCCGCCTTACATGTTTCAAAATCCGGCATTTCCAACTTCAATTGAATATTTGCCATCTTACATGCAAGATGAAGCTGTGTATACTTATTTTGGTGTCTTTGTTTATTTATTTTTCTTCCCTTTGTATTGTTTTTTTTTTTTTTGTCTAGTTATTATATCTGAGAACCGTCTACATTGACTTTTATGTCCTATTGTCGAAAGTTTTAGTTTCTTACATTTAACTATACTGTCCAGGTCTATGCAGAAGCATATACATGCCCTTGTATCAGATACCACCCATTTGAACCATACTTTATTGCGCAATCCAATGGAAACTACATTGCAATATTCTCCTCGAGACGTCCGTTCAAACTTGACATGTACCGGAGATATGAAAGCCACGGTGTTTCTGGCTTCCCTATCAAGTGCAATTTCAGCCTGGATGGAAAGACATTAGCCTCAGGCTCCAACGACGGATGTATATACCTGTACAACTCAAAAACCTCCATACTTGTCAAAAGGATCAAGGTTTATGAGCAAGCTTGCATAGATGTTGCATTCCATCCGCTTTTGCCCGATGTTATTGCTAGTTGTAGCTGGAGTGGCGAAATTTCGGTGTCTCACCAAATCTGTAATTATTGAGCATGTCTAAATTCTGGATGGATTTATGTTTTAGGTAGAGACATAGTTTGTCAGAGCATTATTAGTCCTGTATAGCATTAATGTCAGAGAGTTTCTTCTATGGTAAAATATGTTGTCTATTGGTTCAAGTGGATTAATACTCATTGCAAATCTGCAATGTGTACTCATAGCATGATATCTAAACACTTCAGTTTCTGTTTTCCGCTTTTTGCAGAAAATAAGCTGTTGTGTTTGGTATACTATAGAAATCAGTATGACGAGGGGCTAGTTTATTGTTGCTACCGAAGTCTGAAGGCCCCTTTTAAGGGGAAGCATATAAGAACTCTTACGCAACCTCATTTCCATGTCTTGTGTGTTTTGAGCTACGTTACTCGACTGTCGTTGGATCAGTATCTGGTCAATTACATGTCTACGTTGTGCTCCCACCGGTTTGAGCTACATTAATCGTGTGTCTATTATTGAGCATGTTTTAGTAAACTTTCACTCAATTGCAATTGGAACAGACTATAGTTTCCATCATGTTCGGGAATACCCGATGCTACATAGGAATATAGATAATTTATTTTAAACTACTTGATTTACTCTCGTTTGTTTATTGGCATAGGGTGGAGGAGTGTGCTCCGAGGGAGTTGGAGCTCTTCGAACATAGAGTGAGGAATATACTATAGTTTTCATCCCGATGTGAGAAACCTATTGTGATCCGGTGCTGCGCCCCAGTTAGCCCGTTAGGTTGCTTCTAGTTTCGTTTTTTCTCGTTGTACTCCTTTTCGAGCATTTTTTTATACTCAATTCAATAAAAAATATTACAATTGGAAGAAATACCTAATCCTGTTACATGGCTAGTACATTTTACTCCCATTTTTTCAACATAATAGAATATTTTTTTTCTTAAATGTCAAATTTAATTACGCTGCTCTTATAATACTACTCATTGTTAGCTTATAACTTCAAATACACATATACCAATCTTATAAACACTGCAACAGAATAGTGTGATCATGTATTCTCCAATGGTATAGGTGGATTAGTATAGGTGGACATGTTTCGAAATCAACGCACCCATATATATGATATTTGAATCAATAATATATGGTACTTGCTCCATTTTATTAATAACTTACTAAGTTTCTATTTTGAACGTTCTTTTATAAACTTACTAACCCAAATATGAAAAGTTTTTCAACCCACTTCCCAATTTTTTATTATTCTCTCTTTTAAAATCACTTTATCACTCTTTCTCATACTTTATCACTCATTTACAATTAAATATTCATACAAATTAATTATTTAATATTATTTCTTAAAGTTGGTAATTTTTACTCCTTAGAAAGAAACAAATGAAACGGAGGAATTACAAATTAGTACAACACAATCAATATAAATAAATAAAGGGATATCAATGTGAATGTGAAGGTAATAGATTGTAACTTAAAATTCTCCGATGCAACTAACATGGTACTACGTACAAACTGAGTTCATACTTGACTAATCATCATGGTAAAAATAATTAACAAAAGAAATGAACGGGCAGGATCCTAACTTACCGACTCAGTGATTACACTAGACGACCTTGTTTAGAGTAAAAAAGTATATTGATGCTCGCATTATAGTGACAATATCAAAGTTGACACCCGAAAATGTAAACATAGAATTTGGGACCACATAATTTGGTCTGTAAAGTTTAAGTAATAATCTGTGTTAGAAAGTATGATTAAGCCAATGATCGTGTTTATTTCATTTCCCTATGGCTACACTTGCTCAGATTGTCTGGTTCACCACCTTTCTTCACCAGATCACTATTTTTAAATATTCCTTCATTCTGGTGTCAAGTGTGAACTTACGTAAGTACGTGTGTGTTACCCAACCAACCATATTACATTAATTACACTAGTACTTAGTAGTTTAGTTCAGTTCTTTTCTTTAGAAAGCGGCAAAATTTTATTAGTTCAGTTACCATCATAATTCTTGAGATGGTAATTCTTGAGATGGTGGAATTATAAGGTGGTACAATGAAATTGAGTTTGGGCTGGTGAAGTATATGTACATGGTTGGATCTGTAATATTTTTACCGTTTGAAAATAAAAAATCTTGAGAGGGTGTTCTTGCTAGATCATTAATCCTTAATTAATTAATTAACCTGCTATTTGGGTCAAAGTTATCATCACTAAAGTTAAAAGTAACCTTTGCCATAACTAAACGCTTTGCATGTAACTAAGCAATATTAAGTTTCCATTCAAAATTTTGGTTAATGGTGATTGTGCTTGAATTCGACGGTTTTGAACTGAACTCGATGAATTTGAACAAAATTTAATAAAATTAAAATTAATAAATTTTTAGATAAAGATAACACAACTTACAAGAACTAACACATAGGAGTCATAGGAGTCTGATCTTTGATCTATCATTTTTTATAAGATGAGGTTGAGATTTCAAAAGTGAGATTTGGACAAACAAATAGTAAGACACCCAAGCCACTATTTTTAAATTTCACCCGTATTTAATTAAGTGAGTGTTTGCAAATGTTTAGAAAATCACTTTTTGTGTTTTGGAGTAGTAAAAGTAGTTTTTCAGTGCTTTATTACCTTGCTCTTATACTACTCATTACCAGCTTATAACTTCAAATGGTACATTTTTTTAATACACCTTATTAGCGTCCCTAATAGCGAAAAAGACCATCTTAGTTTAGCAATTACATTTTAGTCCAAAATGTTGACCAATCTACTGTTCCAATATTGGATTTCTCATCCGCCAAACACTCGTTAGGATTTAAAAAAGAACTTTAAAATTTAAATTTTTTATATAAAATAATAAAATAAAAATAAAAATAAATATTTAACAGTAACTTCTTCTCTAAAAGCTCCAGCACCATAATTTTTCCGGTACCGGAGCTATGCCAGCTCCGAGCTGTTAGCTCCAGATCGGAGCTAACTGAGGTACACCAGCTCCGTTTTGGAGCTGCAAAAGCTCCTTACAAGCTCCGATCTAGAACTTTGCAAGCTCCCAAGCTCCGGTACCGAAATTATATTCTGGTACAGGAGCGTTGGGGAAGAAGGCCAAAGGTAAAAAAAAATATTTTAGTTTTTTATTAGTTAGGTTTTTTTTTTTTTTTAATTTACATATTTTTTAATTTTATTTTTAGTAAATTTGTTTATTTCCTTAGGACATGTTTGGTTGAGAGTGTTTTAGACGATGACAAAGTTGTAAATAAGTGTTGATCAACTCAAAAAACCCTGATTTTGGCCTAAAATGTAATTCTGAAAGTAACATGGTTGCTTTTGAGAAACACCCTCTTACTCTTAGTTGTCCCTTATAAGGTGTTTTCTCTAACTTCAAATATACATATACCAACCTTATAACTCCTGCAATAGAATAGTGTGATCATGTATTCTCTGATTGTATAGGTGGCTTAGTATAGGTGCATATATTTCGAAATCAACAACGCACCAAGATATATGATATTTGAATCAATAATATATGTTACAGGTTTTTTTTTTTTGAAAAAGTATCGCTTCATTGCTAGCATAATATTCTTACATAGTACATATACACAACTTTTTACTACTACTATACAACTACTAACTACTACACTACTAGTTACTACTACTTCTTCAACTCCCACTAGACGTAGCTTGACGGAGGCAAAGACTGTACACCATCATTATTTACAAATTTTTCCAACCATACTGGGCAACTATCCCAAACTAGGAACCGTGATTGTACAGGAAAACTAGATTCTTGAGAAGCATATGAACGAAACTGAACTACTGATTTTGCTGCATTTTCTGGATGTCCACTTCCAACCTTAGACAAAACATCTGCTACATTGTTGGCTTGACGATACTGGAAAACAACATGATACTTGGAAAAGCGTTTCAACAACAGTCTAATCTGATCCAGGGGCACTTCGACGTCCCAGCTGCCTTTGTGATTCCTGCACAAGAGATTGAAGACAAACATTGAATCAACTTGTATTTCCAGCTCAGAGATTGCTAGGTGTAACGCAAGGATTAAACCATCCTTAACAACAATTAATTTAGCAAGATGATTGTGAGTAATGCCTATATAACCCGCAGCAGAGCATACATAAGTACCATTACTCTTTCGAACAACTACTCCAAAACCTGCATGTCCTGGTGATCCCAAAGCAAACCCATCGCAATTTAAAATATAATCATAATCAGCCTTAGAACCCCAATAGCATATATGTTACAGGTTAGTACAACACAATCAAGATAAATAAAGGGATATCAATGTGAAGGTAATAGGTTGTAACTTAAAATTCTCCGATGCAACTAACATGGTACTACGTACAAACTGAGTTCATACTTGACTAATCATCATGGTAAATATAATTAACAAAAGAAATGAACGGGCAGGATCCTAACTTACCGACTCAGTTATTACACTAGACGACCTTGTTTAGAGTAAAAAATTATATTGATGCTCGCATTATAGTGACAATATCAAAGTTGACACCCTAAACTGTAAAAATAGAGTTTGGGACCCAGAAACCGTCATAAGTTGACAATCATGTAAATTGATGCTTTTACCTACTTTTAGCTGTTCATAATTTTTTTTAAATTAAAAATAAGTGTTTTAATTGAATTTACCAAACACTATAACTTCTACTTCTGTGATTCTAAATTGCTTTTAGACTTAAATATCAAACACCCATCACTTTTGATTAAAATTAATTTATTTTAACTTTTAGTAAACTTAGTGTTGGCCCCTTTAAACAACAACAAGAAAAGACTGGGGGGTGAATAGTATTTTCAAACTTTTTGTCGTTTAAAAAAACTTTCTCAAAAAGTGTTTATTACTTTTCAGTAATGAGTTTACTGGTACTTAACTTTCTCAGCAAGTGCTTATTACTTTTCAGCAATGAGTTTGCTGATACTTAAAACACAGTGCGGAAGTCTTTTACAATAAGTGCTTTTATCGGAGAACTAGTTTCAGCAAGTGAGCGGAGTGACAGTGTACGATAATGTAACTTGCTGAAAAACTAAGTGCAGTAGAGTAAATCACACGAACACTTTTATAGTGGTATCTGAAAGTGGCGTAATCTCTCAACTAATCCACTTTGTCCTTTCTAGGACTGAATCCACTATGATAAGATATGAGGTTCCTTACAAATCCTATCGCTAATGATTCTCATAAACCAAAGCACACTTGCCTTGTTTCCAACCTAAACTAGAGAACTGTAACCTTGTTCTCCACCAAACTTGGGACTATAATCAGCAACACTATGCTTGATTAATTCCCCCTGAATTTCACGCCTGTAAAGGGTGTTATCACTTAAAGAGGTTTGGGATGAGATGACTTGAGTATGACTTTTCATCTATAACAAGTTATCTAAAGAAATAAACTTGTAATACTTTGCAGTAAGCAATTTTGTTGTTTCTGGTGTCAAGACTTGCTCTTGTTCCAAAGAAAGAACACTTAACTAATTTCTTAGCCGTGAATGTTCTACTTCTTCACAAGTAGCTTTTGTTTCAAACTTAAGTCTTGGAACGGATCAATAGACAGTAAAGGGTAGAGAAGGATTTGAGTGTTTAAAGCACAAGTGAGAGTTTGATCATGTTGTTGACACACCTTCTACTCTTGCCTGATGACCTCTATTTATAGTGTCTCAAGGGAGCCGTTTGAATTTCAAATTCTAAGGCTTTGTACCTTAAGATGTCACTATCTTGCTTTTATACTTTCAACAGCGCTTTTCATTTGTCTTCTTGTCTTCATGTTTTTCGCGTGCCTACTTTGCATTTAATGTTCTTTTGAATCAAATTCAAATATGAACGTTGGAGCCAAAATGCAGGTACTCTTCAGCAAGGAGGTCACATATGTTGTCAGCAAGTGGTCAGTCTCAGACAAAAGAACCTAACTAGTATCTACACTAAGTCTTTCAGCAAACGTTCCTCTTTTACAATGTCCTTAAATTCCTATGAGCCTTAAGAGTACTAGTTACTGGACTTTCCTTAATTTAGCATGGTTAATTGATCATCAAAATTATAAATTTTCTAACACTTCGGCGAAAATTACCTCCTAAAATCATTTTCAAATATTCAAGGACTCACATTTTAAATAGCATAGTGGCCTCCACCAAACAAAAGTTACTCATGAAATGATAGGTAGAGTGGTCTAAGGAAAGAAAGCAAAATTAGAACCACCCATTGTTGCTGTATCTAATCAACATTTTGAAAGACAGAAATAAAAATGTGTTGTTTTAGTTTCTCGTGTGTTAATGAATAATGAATCTATTTCTAATTACCATTGTTACTATTCTTTTCTATTTTACATCAGCAGCTGCTTTTGGAATTTGGACATTCTTATATAATTATAACTTTGTTGCTGTTGACTCTAGTTGTGACAGAAGTACAGAACAGAATAGTATAGTGCATATGTAAAAAAAGTCACATCGATCGATATATCGTAGTATCGTACGTTGTTGGTACGATGATGGCAAATACATATACATGCATGAGATTAATCTATCAGTTGAAAAATGTTACTTTAAATTAGCATATATTATGGGGAATATATGTTAGACAACTAATCATTCTAATTCATGGTGGCATTTTGATTATTACAGGCATGTGACTTAATTCCTGGGGGTGATCGAGGCAATGATTTCAACAACAGACCTAGCTAGCTCGCTGGGATTTTCAACCCTGACCCATCAGGATGCCCCAGAATCCAGATAAATGATTAATCATCATGAAATTCTTTATTGAAACATGCAAGATGACAATTATATTTAAATAGGAAAAAATCTAAAAAAAACAATTATTAAAATGGAAGTGAGTAATGGTTAAAGGATTTTCTCTGTATTTATGAAAAAAAATGTTTATAGAAACTCTATATATTACTATTACTAGTAGTACAAATTATCTCATTCCATAAAGTTATCATTTATGAAAATGGGGCGACTTTCATATTTACCCCAATAATTTTAAATTCTTTGCAAGTCAGGCCAACCAAATTTACTTCGGCTGTCCTCTGCAATGATTTCCAATAAATACCATTCCGAAGTGATCTACCATTAATCAACTAATAAATTCATGTATTTTTTCACTAATTATCCATATATCAATTAATATTATTATTCTTCTAAAAATTAAAATCTCTTTTAATATACTATACATATATTTTATTCTCTTCTTAACACAATTTTTTTTCCTGGCTAAAACTGATTTTTATTAATAAGAGGAATATAAGAGATGCCCGACCACGGTTACCATGAAAAATGAGAACATCTTTACCGAACGAAATCACATGCATAAATCCGCAAGGGTGATTGAGGATAATATCCCCTTCGTCATAGGTTCAATCCCCACGAGGAGTGAATTTTTGGGATTTATGCGTTTTAAGTCGAACCTATTTACTTGGATTACGTGGTTAGTGGTTTGCAACCTATTGCGTAGGCCCGTGAGATTTAAAAAAAATAAAAATAAAAATGCATAAAACAGAGAATCTGATAAGTCGTTTATTTTATAATTCAGAAACTAAGGGAGTTTGGGATGGTGAAGGAGAGGTGTAGGGTTCGATCCCTGACGGAAACATAGGGCGGTTTAGGTGTTAAAATATAAGGTGGTATATGATGTTTGTATAAAAGTAATGTAGGAGTAGTTAATATATTTCGTTTAAAAAAAATTAAAATTCAAAAATTAATAATTTTTATCCAAACATTTCTTATGCTCCGTAATTAGTAAAAGTTTTTTATTGTTTAAAAACTAATAATAATAATAATGTTTATCCAAGTTACAAATATTTGGTTGTGACATTGTTTATTGATGTTTGTTCCCCTGTCGTAGTTTTGGGTCTCACAAATTTTGGTCTTACGGAAGATTCTTGTAATTTTCAATATATATTATCACTACATCTTAATTTAAAAAAATCTCCACGCTAACAAGCATTGTGAGATTAAGTTAATTAAATGTCCACGAAAATGTCATTTCCGCTAGTTACATACATATTAAATTTTTATAGCGATACGTAGATAAGATTATAAGAAAAGGTCAAAAAACGTGACGCTTCATACATGATTGAGTATATAGTATTAGCCTATTTGGTACGTATAGAGATGTTGCAAATCGAACATAATTAATGATCAAGTTAGGGAATTCTCCAACCAAATTTATTATGCCTTATGGTTAATGAGTCACATTACAGTATTTAGGGAAATTTCATCAAGTTCCCCCTTAGTTTCATCAATTACACATTATTCCGTGTTAGTTGAATAAGTACACATTTACCCCATGTTAGTGCACAACTGCACATCAATTACATGTTAGCCCATGATCTTAACTTTTCGCGAATTAAGGTCCGGAAAGTAGCATGTTGTGCTTATTTAAGTTTTAGTTTTAAAAAACACCAAACAACTTCAATTCTCTTTTATTACATATTTGCCTCTAAATTTTTCTATTTTACGAAATTTACTATAAATTATTTAAATTAACCCCATTCTTATTTAAATCTCAAAAAGATCTTAAATATTATTGTAAAAAGGTTCATACAAAATTATTGATTCATTTTTCAGTCCATAATTTTCATAAAAGAAAATAAAAGCTAATACAAAAAACAAATTAAAAAATAACAGCTTCGGTCGGAGCCTTTGAAAGCTCGGATTGGAGCCTTAAACAGCTCCAATCGTAGCTTTAAAAATAGTTTTTTTCCAGCTCCGATTGGAGATTTTTATAGCTCCGATTTAAAAACGCTCCGATCGGAGCTTTTAAAAGCTCCAACCGGAGCTTTTTACAGCTCCGATTTGGAGCTTTAATTAACAGCTCCAATCGGAGCTGCTTTCCGGCAGCTCCGGTACCGGAATTTTGTCGGTGCCGGAGCTTGGAGAAGGAGAAGGATTAGAAAGAAAAAAAACAAAAAACAAAAAACAAAAAAAAATGAAAGTAAAAAGAAAATAAACTTAAAACAAGAAAGAAAAAAGGAAAATGAAAAGAAAATAGGATAAGGGCGTTTTTAGGGAGTTACAGTTTTAGAAAATTTAAAACTTGGTCAACTAGAATGGGGTGAAACGTAATTGTTCAACTAATAGGGGAAAAAATGAAAAGTCATACACTAAGAGGGGGGCTTTATGAAAATTTCCCTATTATTTAAGAGAGGAATCTTAAATTAGTAATTTCATATTAATTTTCTCATTTTTGAATAGCTCCGTAAACAAGTTTGAACCTCACCAAATTTTGATCGATTATATCAGTTTAGGAGGAGATTGGTTCTGCAAATTATCTAGATAATCAAATTTCAGATAATTTGGTGAACAGTAAAATGGCCTAGATAATGGGCTTTCTCCTAGACCATGTTTGGTCCAATTTTCCCCAGATACTGGCCCAGAGAATGAGTTATCTTGTACAGAGAAAGGTCATGTTTGGTCCATTCTCTCGGACACAAAAAAAAAAAGGTTGAGTGAATAAAATGACATTCGTGCCCCATCATCATTTCAATGTTCCATAAATAACCCCAACAACCAGTTTAAATTCAGCTTCCCATATAAGATTCCCATACAAAAAAAGAAAACTGAAATTTTTTCCTTTTGCCACCTCTGTCACGTGAAAAACCTATGTACCACTAACGCCGGAACCACCGCTGAACAGTGTCGCCGAAAATGCCAATCTGCTTCGGTAAGTACATAGATCGAATACATATGTTGTCTTATGTTTGACTTGGTGGCTATACGATTCAATTTGTTGGGTTATTGTCAAAAATTACATGTTTATTACTCTTTATCAAATTTACGAATGCATTACTCCCAATCTTTGATTAGTACTCTTGTGGATTTGTTAAGTGGTAGATCTGGTTGTTTATTGCACTCTGTTACGCGTAGTTCATGTGGATTGGTAAATTGTTGATACGTTATGAATTACTCTTACTGTTACTCTGTTAGGATCTTGAGAAGCATGTTTTGTAGTCAAAAAGTGCTTTATGTACTGCCATGATATTGTTTTGGTAGCTAGTTAATCGTGTTCCTTTTCATGAGCGCAATTCACGTGTTTTTGGTAGCTAGTTAACCGTGTTCCTTTTCATGAGCGTGATTTACGTGGTTTTGGAGAAAACTCAATTAATTGATGCAGAACGAGTTGTATTTTTAGCGATTAAGCGATAAATAAGAATGTTAATATACTGCAGTTCAGTTCGAATGTGTAATAACCTAATTAGTGTTTCCATGTCCTAATCCAATGGTTGGATTAGGAAATTGTACAATTGTGTTTTGATTAGGTTGAGAAACTCTTACTAATTCTGTTAATCTTGTACAACTTTGTGAAAGTATGTTAAGTTTATAAACTGTACGCCACGATTTGTGAGGAAAAAAAAAATGAAGACAACCCATTGCGAGTTCAACATCAAACATGAATTTCATACTCATTCTAATAGGTGTTAGAAACATGTATTTCTGTGTCTTTTCTATGAGGAGGAATGCATGCTTATTCGAATATTTGCTTATTTCTGCTTATTCCATACTCATTCTAATAGGTGTTGAACTCTATTTTTTTTTTCATTTAGCCATGCCTCGTGTAATTCGTACAAGGCAAAGAAGTGTGCTAAGCTTAGCTAGTTGGAAAAGAGATGAGGACATTCTCCTCGTTCGTATGTTAGATGGCTTTGCTAGTGGTTTGGGACTACGCAGTAGGCACTCAGTCATGGCTGTCTTGAGGATTAGTGCTGCTCAAATTAGCGAGCAGTTGCAAAAGAATTGTGACCGTTTCTTCACTGGTCACATCATTGGGCTCCATCAGGCGTAAATACAGGAAATTCAAAGAATTCCTGGGACTGCCAGGTGTTTTCTACGCTATGAGGCATAATCGTGTGTATGCTAGAGAACTGTACTGGAACAATTTAGGTGGCAAGGTAATCCCTTCCAGCATCTACTCTTACAATTCAAATTTTCTAACATGTGCTTCCATGAGCACTAACACCTCTTCTTGCCTTGTTATTACAGAACGAGACAATATCTGCTCGAACAATGAGAACAAGAGGAGAACCATTGTTTTGTGAATTGTGAAGCATCTTCTCAAGATATGGGTGTTTCACTCTTCCAGATGAGTCTTCTGTGGGAGTTGAAGTTGAGGTGGAGAGCGAAAGATCGGCTTAAATAAGTAAAGTGAGGTCTCCAAATTTTAGTCGGCTTAGAGTAATCATTAATATGAAGCAGTATTAGTTTTTCCATCTGTATTGACTTTAAGTTGCCTATTCTCTCGATTTAATTTAGTATGTCCTAACATCTTGTTAGGTTTATTTCATTTAGCTTCGATAAACAACATATTGTACCTTGAAAATTTTATGTCGGTTCGGTATTTTAGTATGCATTTGTAGTTGGATTAATTTCATTTCGTATGATTCGTATGAGTTCTAGATTTGAATGATGACATAATGTATTTCAGTGAAATTCTTGTGAGTATATTGTGAATCTTATATCAGTTCGGTATTGTGAATTGTTGAATTCTAATGTACTGGTTATGTCTGCATTTCTTACTAGCATGCAAGATTACTATATAACGAATTCGGCTTATATGAAAGACAAAATCATCTAACTTGCGGGTTTAAGTAAATGCTTCACCTCTAATTGTACGTGAAGTTTATTAAAGTATAAAGTAGGTTGGGAAATGTGTTGTGTGTATGGATTGTTTGGCATAGAATTTGAAAGTTTTTTATGGCAATTAAGAGGAAGGGTGGGGTGGGGTGAATGTAGTTCAAATTTTAAATTTTTTCCAGCCCTCATCATTCCAGCACTCTATTTAAGGCTACTGGTGAGGCACTCATCACTCAAACATTCTACTCTAAACACCTTTTGTAACTGCTAATTCATGGCTCCTCATACTTGTGGCAATGGCCTCCAAGAACTCACATGATGGCATCTGAAGTATTCGGCAAGAAGATACAAGCAATGTGCTCTTTTCTAGGTAAGGATTGAGATCCCACACTCAATCAGTAATAAACTTTTACCCTGATTTTGCTGGAACTACATTATTGATAAATGCCTATCTCTTATTGCAGGAACCCAAAGGTTGTGACTACTGGGCATGGATTGACGACCCTGTGCCGGAACATTACCGTGACACGCTATACAACTTGAGGCAGGAGTCTTTTTAGTACAAACGAGAGGTCCTTGCGCTAAGGTCTTTGGTGATCAGCGTGGAAAACAAATCAGTCACCCGTATGACTACAATGAGCATGTAGGCAAGTACGTTTATCATGAAGAAGTCTACATCACAAGGGAGGATTTTGGAGAAGGATCAGGTCCTTTAGGTTCAAATTAGAATGTTCTGTTAGCAGGGATGTCTAGGTGTTGTCGGTATCTTATATCGCTTTTGTTGTTCTCAGTCACTTAGCGTTTAATAATGTAGTTGATTATGACATTAAGTCATTGTCTTAGTTACTGTGACTGATTATTTAGTTGTTAAGAAAACATCCGTTCACACCTGCATTTTCATATATAAGTTATGTTGAGGTTTAGTTAAAAAAGCTAGGTTCTAAGTTCACATATACTATATGTTGAAGCTCGAAACTAGGTTGGATTTCATTTCATCTTATGGCTATTTGTATGACCAAGAAAGTATTCTCCCTTTGTGTTACTTTATGTGCTTGTTTACCATCTGTAAATTAGATTAATTTATGTTAACTTTTGCCTTCATTTTTACAGCTGCAATCTATCCCGAATTGCAGTGAAATAATGTGTGAATACAGCAGCTGGAAAGGTCTACTTACCTTGTGTGAATTAATGAATCAAAGTAGTAAGTGGAAACTGCTAAGCTTGCCCACTGTTTGGATACAATTAGACTTGAATGCTTGTGAAAGTAAGAAGTATACATCTTAGTTATTATACATGGAAGAAAGCATTTTCTAAGGACTTTCTGGTTGAACAACTTCAAAACTATTAAATGCAGCAGAAGTAGTGTGCCTTTAACAACAACAAGTACAAATGTAGTACTGAAATGCAGCAAAAAAATTTGGTTGAATGGCAAAATCTAATCCCACATCTTGTCCCCTTTGTACATTCTTACAAGCAATGCATTGAAGTTAATTTACGTGCAGTACTTACATATATTCAGTCGCAGTAATGTTCTAGGTTTTCTCTATAAACAGAAGGTGGTTCCAAGTTTGTTTCTCACCTTGCAAGCAAATAGAGGTACTATCTCTTCCCTTCATGTCTCTTCTTAGTTATGTTTTCATCTCTACGGTTGGTTTAGTTTGTTGTATATATTTCAGTTTCACTACTAACTTGTTCATCATATATTGCAGACAGAAAGCTCAGATGGCTACCTCAAACATGACACAAGATCACATGTTCTTCCCTGAAGGTGGAATTTGGACCAGGGAGCTGGAAGAGTAATTTGTCGACATCCTCTCCGAGCATTCCGCATCAAACAATGTTCTCATTCAGGAAGCCTGCTCGTCTATCAAACGTGCACTTGTCCTACTCAATAAGAGGGATGGAGGTCGTTTTGGGAGGACTGCGCTTCTGCAGAGGTTTCGCATGCTGAAACTGCGACACGAGGAGTTTGCGAGGATCCTGATGCTTCCTGGTATAAGGCACAACACTAAGAGGAAGGTGCTTGAGTTCTTCAAGGACATAAAGCAGGTTCAGTATTTGGCTGCAAATGTTTTAGTAACTGTGAACTTAACTTTTCCTTAATGAACTGATTTTGGATCATTTTTTTCCTCCTAAATTACATGTTGTTGGACTCATTTATTTTCAGAACTATTTGTATGGAAATGCTTATCTCCAGAAGGGAGAGAAGCAGTGGGATGACTTGGTGAACATTTTTGGTCCAGGTCCTGAAAGTGATTTTATTGAACCAACTCACTACATCAACATAAGTTCTACCGAGTTTGAGACTCCACCAAAACCAGTTTCACCTCCTCGTGGAAGTAAGAATGTTGTATCTCGATGTGACACGAATGTGACATGAAATTCCACTGCTGGACCACCAAATCCACATGATCGTCCTTCAGTCCGTCGTTCTTTGATTCCAGACTTTGAATCAGTAGGAAATGCAGCCGGTGAAGGAGCAGTTCCCCTGGGATTAAATCGTACCACTCTGCTGCTACTAGTGAGTCTGTTAACTCTACCGGGGAAGGAATGATGTGGTACGGTGTTGGTACGTCTCTTGCAGACATGGTTCAAGGTGCTTATGAAAGTATGGTTCCTTACACTTTCGACGACCTCAGGGGCAGTGAGGAATATGGTGTCGAGGCTACTAACCCTCCAAACAACAATGCAAATGTTGAGGATGCTGCCGGTCCATCAACTTCATCCTTCAACTTTGGTCCTTGGGGAGTTTGAATGGGAATTGATGAACTGGTCTAGCAAGTGAAGTCTAAAGATGGTGGTGAAATTTAATTATGTAGTGTGCTTTTAATTTATGCATTTTCTCTGTTTTTAGTTAATATTGCAGGCCTGACTTCATATCAGTTGTGGTAGTTGAAGTATGGTACTGCTTAGATTGCAGTTGAGAAAAAAATGAAAATGAATGATCTAGGGCGAATAGAATGAAGTAAGGTAGTTGTGCTTGCACTTTCAGTAGTATCTATGTAATTTTGTTATGTTCTAAGTAATGAAGTGGCAAAGTTGGTATTTCTGCATAATCTCGTGCTTCCTGTTATTGAAATAGTCAGCAATATATTAAATTTTATGATCAAATTTTATTGATCTCATTTGTGGCAGTAACTTTTATTGTAGTAGAGAAAGAGTCCATTTACATATTTTCACATGCTTTTTATTTCTAACCAACCAGTGCTTATTTAGTTTATATTTTGCTTTTTTCCATCTTCAAAACATATTTGCAGATTTCATTTCAAGAGCATGCTGTTCAACTGTGAAATGCATTCTAACATCATGAGTTTGTTGCCTTCAACTTCCTAAGTTCATGCCTAAATAGAAATGGAATGCAAATTTGTTTTTATGCACCGCTTTATTTAATTGTCCTCAAATGTTCCAATGTAGAAGTTCATCCACTTCTGGACTACACTTTTTGGTTTACTACTAACAGATGTTTGTTGTTTGAATGGATGGATTATAAGTTGTTCATTAACATTATTTAGATTATATGAATTGATTGGATAAAGACGCTTTCATAGTTCCACATTCATAATTAACTCATGACAACAACAAACAACATACACCAGTCACACACAAAATCTTGGAGAACAATAAGCTAGCTTGCCATTTCAAACAAACACATAGAAAATGGAATGGTAGCATTTCACTTGAACAAACAAACTGCAACTGAAAAATTTTAAAACCTTAAATGATTCTTCGAAATCGAACCAGACCAACTAATCCCTGAACACTGTTACTATCCAAAGGAAATTGTCACGCTTGTCAACCTCGAAGAGTACCGCGTCTCCTTCGTGGATTTTGTGCCTCTGCACGAAAGCTTTCCAACCCTTAGCCAGTCGAACAAATTGACCCCAATTATGGACCACGACATTCGTTGTGCTTCTACCTCCTTTCATTTTCAGACGAACCTCGGTACGCTTTTCAGGCAACTTATTGTCAGCAAATTCCTTAGGTATTTTGTCTGCAAAGGGTTAAGAATTCATACCAATTCAAAATTTCTTGTTGTGGTGAAAATGTTGAAAATATTTGAAGAAGTCAGGGTTTAATTTATCACAACGTAACGTCTGGTGACATAACCATTGGACATTAAGACGACAAAGTGTTTCTTGTCGCTTCAGGCATGCTAGGCTTGCTACCAGGCCCTGGAGGCTGCCTTCTCAATTCTGGAAGATGCGTCATAGCGGGGGTGGTTATTTTCGTTCAAGTTGACTGGTATGGCACCTACAAAGAATGCAATATTATTGGATTAGGTTCACTAGATTATTCACAAATGACGAAGGACCAGAAGGCTGAAATATTCCTTACCTGTTGATGTGGACCCAACATGAACCCTTGGTAAATTGTTTGGGTAGTTATCTTCGTCTTCATTGTCAGATAAGTTGGAGTACGAATCATAATCATTTTCCGACATGGAAGAATCAGTATCATCAGATTCTTAAGAGTATGCGTTCGATCCTCTATGTTTTCTCCCCGAACCAAACAAGTTAAAAGGGATCACCAGAATAGTAGTTGGGCTGGAACTCCACTTTCATACCTTCCTCATCTTCGACAGAGACTTTGAAGATCTGTTTTTCCTCAATGAATTTGAAATTGAGTAGGTCGCCACTTCTGAGGCCAAATGTATCCCGAAATTCTCTCCACCGGCCGTCCATCCATAGTGTCTTTCCATCAAGGTCATCATTTAGGGCAACTTCAAAAGGGAGGCATGAATTCATCCGAAGTATGATCGCAGGGCCTATCTCACATCCAAGCTGTCTCCGGAAGGCCAGGGGCACCATCTGTGAACATTCATCATTAATATAAGTAACATACAAATAAGAACATGGTGAATGGAAGAAATAGTAAGAAGGAACAAGTTTTTGATTTGAATGAAGCAACTTACAGCCCTATGCACGTTGTTATCTCGTAGGAGCTTTGTGAAGCACTTAGCTTGGCTCATTTTGTTTTTTTGTTTCTTTTCTTATTATGTTAGCTTAAGTGATGAAGTGTGAGTAGAAATAAGTGTTAGAACCTCTGTTTATATATATGAGTTATCATAGCCATATATAATTTTCTAAGCATGCATTATTCTATTGGATACGTCCAAGTGTTAGAGGATGTGTTTATTCTATTGATGTGTTGAACATTTTGGAGGCAACTTTAAGGTGAAAGCAAATTTGGAATGAAATTTGGAAACAACATCTCAATGTGAAGCATAGATTCCCAACATGAGGTAGAGGACAAATACAAGTTGCATATGAATTTGCTACATGCCTAGCTCTATACAACATGGGGAAGGGAAGAAAGTTGTTTCTTCCAATCCATGTCCGTTTGCTACATGTGAACAAGCTAAAAAATCTTTTCTTTTTTTGATTTTCAATGCCTAATCATGCATGTGAAGATGGTAAAACTTGCTACATGTGAACAAGTTAAAGAATCTTTTCTTTTTTCGATTTTCAATGCCTAATCATGCATCTGAAGATGGTAAAGCCTGATTTTCATTTATTCAAAGCCTTATCATGCATATTACGACAATCCATGACACTTGTGATTGTATTGTCAATCCATTTGACAACAAAATGTGTCTTCTTGTGAGAAATAAACCTCCAATGCGCATGGACTGATTTTAGAAGTTAAACTACTCTTCCTTGGCTGCATATTTCTTTACTCATTGCAAAGTAAACAACAAATTAGACTTCATTAATAAAAAGCAATTGCTGACATGTAATGAAATGTATCTTTGTTACAATTGAAAGAATGAAGCTGTATGATGGAAGCTTAATTGAACGAAAAGAAAGAGTGATTACTTACTAAAAGATGCAGATCAATTGTAGATTCTATTTGCCTAGCCTTTATGACATAAAAACTTGGTTATTTTGATGAGCATGTGGAGTATTAAGGTTGGAACTCTTTTTATTCGAACTTGTGCAAGAGCATGCCTTAAAGCTGTAAGATTCCCATGTCCTTTCACCCACACACTGTGTTGTCAATAAAAGCAGAGAAAACCTGATTCTCAAAAGAAATTAGGGAAGAGAGGGCCTTCTTCAGCATCCCACAAATCATCTGGTAAGAGAGCATCTAGTTCTTCATATGCTAATGGTAACATTAAGAGGGGATGTAATTTATTGCCAGTTAGGATGTTTACTAGTAATATTGAAGGGTGTTACTTGATGTAACATAATCCCTGTAAGAAAATATGGTCAGAATTACCCCTAGGGTTGAGCAGCGGAATTTCAAAATTTTCTTAATATGCATACTAATTGATTAAGCATATAACATGTATGAAACACATTAGTTAGAGAACTTACAATAAATCGAATGCAAGAACTAGGACATGATTAGGTGCAAGATTCCAATCAATGAGATCCTCGTAGTAATCAATAAAATCTTCTCCTTCGGTGAAGTCGAAGATGTATAATTCGTCTCCTTGATTATCTGCAAAACAATAAAGATTATTGTCCAGCTTTATCCTCAATCTTGGTATCCACGGATGAAGAATAAGCTTATCGAGAGAATACTAGGATATTCTCGAGTCAAACTCAAGTTTGACCACGAGGAAAGGCGGCGGCGGCAGTTGAGGAGAGGAAGGGAGAGCTTTATTTTTAACTTGAGAGAATAGAAGAGAGAATGAGAAAGTATGTGAATGAATAAATCTCTCATAACCATCTACTTATATAGTAGCTAATAGAAACCTAGAGAAGCTTCTATTATACTCCTATCAGAAATAAGAAGTCTAATTCTTATTGAACAAGTAAACATTTATGTATAGGTTCATTCCCTAATTAAATCATAATTCAATTAGGAAAACTTGCCCCTCAAGTTTAATTGGGAGAAGGAGTCAAACTCCTTCCCCCCCCCCCCCTCCCCAATCAATTGTGCCTTGTGTAAGGGAAGTGGGTCCCAATTTGGGACCCACATGCAAGTCTAGAGCAATTTAAACGCTAATTAAATATTGCACATGTGCATATATTAATTCAATTAATATATCCTTTTAATTTCAACCATAATTATATTTAAAAATATAATTATAATTGTATTTTCTTAAATATAACTAATTCAATTAATATTCCTTTAATATTAATTGCGCCATAACTAATTGTAATTAACTCAGTTAATTATAATTCCTTTCCCATAGTCATGCGAATAAGCTGGTTCACCACATAGTGTGACCCATAGGGCCTCATTGTATTGAGCTAGTTCCTTAACTAGTCTTTATGGAATTCCTAGAAAATTCCATTTGCCATATTAATACATGATGACGTTTGAGAGGAATCTCAAAGCTACCTTTTGTTGTCGAAGCCTGTTGCACTCAATGCGGCGATGGTAAGGTCCTTTCATCTGACTGACCCAGAAGGGTCGTATCTACCACGTATTTCAGGGTGCAAGCATCGATTCCAACCAAAGATCATGGCGCAACAAATGTGATGGCAAAGCCCTGAGAGTCAAAGGGAAAATGGCATCACTTCTACAACTCCGGTTCCCATAGACACTTTTGTGTAGAGTATACATAGATGGGAGTTCCGGTGGGTACTTCCATTGTTCGGATATCCTCCTCGAACAACTATGCGCAGTTACGGGAACATCATGGACTCGCTCTAACGATCCGTTCCGTGGTCGTGGGATCGACTCACACTTGCTCTAACAAGTATAACCTCCACGCATACTACTCTCGATTGCATCATTTAGACCCCTACATCCGAGATGAGCTTCGACTGGGGAGAGTTTGGGATAAATGATAATTCACATAGTTCCCACTAATTATGTGATCAGTCATTTATCCACTAGGGGCATGTTTGATATCAATACAGAACAACCAGATAAAGATATGACATGTTGTATGCCGATGTAATATAAATGCATAAGTAAACACAAACATGAATATTATATTACGTTGATTGTGAAATAGTACATTTTTTCTTTAATGTGGTTGTCTTTAGGACATACATACTATCAATCCCCAAGGTTAATTATGTATGGCATAGGTCCGATTAGAGTATGTAGCCTTCTTGAATTTGTGCCTTTGCAGTGTTTGACTTGACACTAAATCATGGTTCTTTCATGATTTGTTGTCCCAGTTTGTGGGGTGCTATTGTACAACTTCGTTTTTTCAGTTTGTCCATATATAATTTTGCAATTCAACCATGAATAACATGGAAAGAATGTCAAACAAGCAGATTTTAATTGAACAAATAAACGGAAGAACTTTTCGATTCGGGTCCAACTTACTACAATTACATTTACAGGAGCCTAAACACAAGGTCAAAACAAAGTATCTTACAAATTCATATACCTAATATAAGAGTTAAAATATGCAGATTCATCAAAAGAATTAGCCATACTTCATAAGTCACATGCCTAAATTAAGTAGTTTGGGTTTAAAGACTGACAGTTGCTTATAATATCCTGTCAACAAAACAATCTCCATATTAAATTCATGAGCTCATTCTCGATGTGCATTTTGAATTATCATAGAGATCATCGCCTTTCGACATCCGTCCCTGCCTTGATGAATGCATTCATCAAGATGGGGACTGGAGGTTATGTGATTCTCCACCTTTATAGCATCTTCAACTGGTATTTCAGGGAACCCTGCTAGGCCATCACTCATTTTGTCACACTTTTGATCATAAAGAACTTCTGGAGCAACAAGCTTAGAAGCCACATCTACCATAACTGCCTTATTTTCACTTCACATGTCCTTGAACATGTTGCAATAAGGCCTAGCAACCTTGTAAGCTCTGTCTGCTTTCTCAACCTTCTTCTTCTTAGCTGATGGGGCAGGAGCCTGATAGATGTCAGGACCAACATTTTTGGATGGTATTGTACTTCTTTCATTTGCAAGTGGGGGTTAGTTGGAGGACTTGAAACTGTCTCGTTCAATTTGCTGCTTGCATCTTCTTCCTCATCCATTAGGTTGTCATTATCCCAAGTTGGAACATACCCTTCCTCATCATTTTGGTTTACCGCCTCCTCGGACCCGATTGTTGCCTCTCCAGTAGCATTATCCACACCAAACCAATCTGCCCACAAGTCGTACAGGGGAAATGGCTTGTGATGACACTTGACCGCGTCTTTGTTTTCCTATTAAACAAAATTGAAAAGAAAGTATTTAGCACATGAAGATTTGGAGATGCTGAAGTAAGTGGCAGTAGGCTCCATTCAATACCAATGAGAAATGAATAACTCAGTTCTCAAGATTTGTAAGCTCACGAGTATCAAAGTAACACGTACACAGAAACACATCATAATCGTCAAACTAATTCATGCTAACACCCACAATCACCTCCCCATCTCATGAAGTAGTAATTGGATGATCTATTACATTTATTTCGAAAAGCATTAGCATCAGAAGCAAGGTACTGAAAGGGACCCAATAAATCTGTCATGCTAACCAAGTTATGGAAAATGAAGCATGTAATGAACAACGTGCAATGTCATTCGTGCCGATAAAGTTACAGAATTCACATGTCAGCCGGTCGGTAGTAGTAACTAATTGTTGTCCGAACATTTTGTACGAATAAATGCACGCTATGAAAATGACAGCCTCACACATACACAAAAACAACATGCTCATTTTCTATTAATTACCTCATGCACCAGTATATACATATACACAGAAAAACAAATTATATATGAAACTTACCGCGCAATGTCTCAACCACTGGTCATCCTCATATACCTCCAGTCTTAAAACTCCTTCTACATCCTATTTGAACTTCCCCCCCCCCCCCACTTTTATCAATAATCCTCTTAACTTCAACGTGCTGCTTCTTCCAGTATTAAAGCTTTGTTTCAATCTGGGACTGAACCACATGGCAGCCCGAAAGCCTTAGCCGCATCATCTTTACCATAGATGTGTGCACATTTGTCATTTTGTTATTTTGTTAGCGTGGTCACGTATACCCAAGTTCATTACTTCCCTCATGCAATCACATAGAGTTGCAGTTGCCTCATCATCCCATGTAAACCTAGGTGCTTTCGGTTGTGAAATGAAACTTGGATCCAGAGATCCTTGTGTTGGAGTTGTTGCTTGTTGCAGAACATTGTAGGTGGCAGGGGTATGGATTGGTGGCAGATTGTTAACAGTTCCTGAAGTAGTCCCGCTAACCTAACTTGAACCTGGTCTTGTTGTAGGAACATACTAGACTCGAAGTTAAGCCAGAGTTGGAGGACGGGCACTCTTGTTTCCCAATCGGTACCCACCTTTCATCTGGAAAATATAAGCAATCAATTAATAATGGTGTCCCAAAGGAAGTAAAAACTAAACCAAAGAAGGAAGTTACTGCATCAAACCATACATAATTAAGCGAGATAAATCAATCAAGGGCAATTTATATTTACACCCCTTGTTAGTTTTTTTATTACAGATCTTACCTTCTTAGTTTAACAATTACTTACAGTCCCCTGTTAGTTAAAATCAATTACAATTAGCCCCACGAACTTGACTTTTCGCGCACTAAGAGCTGGAAATGACAGTTTTAGCCTTGCCGGAATCTCATTTTTTGGCTTGAGCCAAACAGCTTCACTTTACTTTATTTACACATTTACCTCTAAACTATTTTATTTTACAAAATTAACTTTAATTTATTTCAAATTAACCACAAAAAATAAATAAATTTATAAATGAACTAATAATAATTGTAAAATTACCCCAATTTAAGGTTTTGTTTCAAATCTACCCCAAAAATATAAGTTAAAAAAAAAAACCAAATATAAAATTAAAAAAAAAAAGAAAACAAAGGATCTGGTCGGAGCTCCGACCAGACCACAGCTCCGGTAACCGGAGCTTACCGGAGTTGGTAATAGCTCCGATCTAGCTCCGATCGGAGCTATTAAAGAGCTCCGGTTAGAAGCTATTACCAGCTCCGATCGGCAGTTCCGGTACCGAAATCCGGTACCGGAAAAATGTAAGGTGAAGATGAAGATGATGTAAAAAAAAAAAAACAGAGAAAAGATAAAAAGAAAAAAAAAAAGAAGAAGCAAAAAAAGGAAAAAAATGATATAAAAAAAGCTAAGGCCTTGTTTGGCCATTTTTTTTTAAATTGAATAACGACCAAGTCAAACTTTTTCCGGGCTAAGGGGGTAACTGTAATTGTTAAACTAATAAGGGCAATTTTGTAGTTAGAGCTCGTAGCAAGGTAGGTAAATGTAATTTTCCCATAAATCAATAGTTATGTATAACTATTGATACTGGAGAGATAAAGGTATTTCATTACTCTCCCAAAATATAGATTAGGGCATGTACTCCAATGTAAAAGTAATGCAAATATTTTAGTACATGAACAATAAAATACCACATAAATGTTACCAAGACAAGTGCAGATCAACAAAAAATACATGAACCCTTCCATGTTTACCACTTAAGAAACCTTCAATAATAATTAAAATTCCATGTGACCACTACTAGTTGAAAGAATTTGATTTTCTTTACTGCATTTCTCTTAAGTTGAAAATAAATGTAAAAATGCATGCAAGTGTGTTTGTGGCCCTAATCATGGGTGCCCGCCACGGACAACTAGCCAACCATCGTAAAGGTCTTGCGCCAGATTGTCACGGAACTCGTCCCATTCATCAGAAGACCGAAGTACTTGAACATAATCCACCGGATGATCATCTTCCATTGGACCGTCGGTGTCCTCTTCCAGTGGCTCATCTTCAGCAGGATCCCGAGACATGTTTTACCTTATGAAGTTCTGAAGCAAACAACATGCAAGTATGACTTTACCCTGAGTTTCTACCAATACTTAGACTGCTCATCCAATGAAACCCAACACTTCTTGAGCAGGCCAAAACACCTCTCAATAACATTACGAGTCTTCGAGTGAACCATGTTAAAGAACTCTTTCTTGTCTTGAGGTGCATCCATACCATACCCCCAATGTTGTAAGTGGTATCTTGTGCGGTACGGTGTAACAAAGCCTTTCCCATGGGTGTACCCTGTCACAAAGATAGTATTGACCTGTAATGTCACACCAACAGTCAAAAAGCAATGCACTCACATGAAATCCAAGGTATTATTAAAGGCCAGTGGTTAAATACATGTTGAAAGATACTGAATTGGTGAAGCAACATTCCCTTTCACCCACAAAGAAAAATCAAATAAAATACAAAGAAAGGAATAATCTACCCACTACACATTAGCATCAAGAGATTGTAGGTAGTATTTTTTAAAATATAGTTAGTCTACCAACTCACACAAGTTCTTCTAAGTGGATATTATTTAGAGATTACCACAAGTAAGTTTACAAGGTAAGAACAAGGCTCATATGTAAGGGAAAGACCAACAACTTTAGCAGCAGAATTACAAGAAGTTTGTTTATAAGCCATTTTAGATTTTTACATGCATCAGGAAGCAAAAAGGTTGTGTCACACAGTACTTCTTATTATCTTTTAATTAACATCATTTCTTGCACGGACAGTATGTACACTTTGCAATCAATAGAAGGCTCAATAAAATGATGAAGCAATTCTTCTGATAAGTATATTCCATATTACTTGTTTAAAAATATAAATTGATGAAGCATCTCACGAAATATATGTTCAATTTCCCTATTTACATGTTGTCTTTCTTAAAGATTTGTAATACAACGTTTATAAGTTCAAGGATTTGTAATGAACTGGCTTGTATCTTATGATTTACCTTCTGGTACACGTAACCTGTCACGCCGAGCAAGAGTGTTCCTTAGGACCCGACTATCAGCGGCAAATCCTTCCCAACCAGAAAGAACGTATGTGAACTCCATGTTCCAATTGCATGTAGCGAGAACATTCATCGTAACAAAACCTTTACGTCCATGGTAAGGCATCTACCTGTCTTTAGGTACTAGGACACAGATGCGAGTCCCATCAAGAGCACCAAGACATCCCTGAATAAAGAAAAGCATTTCAGACTTGCAAACTTTCATAATACTGCCACTATCACACATACATACATTATATACAATAGAACAAGAAAATCAGTGTGGTAGATAATGTATAAACCTGGAAAGGTTGCCATCTTTCCGGTACATTCTCGGGAGTGAGTGGAATTTGCTTAACCAATAAATCCTTGTGCACGGTCAAAACAACCTGTAAAACCTTGTGGAAGTACATACTTATAGTCTCGCTTGATCGAATGAAGTCAAAGTGGATTATCCTCCCTTTCTTGTTGTCTGCAATAATGGAAAGGAAGATTCCAACTTGTTCCTCCAGTTTGACATGCATGCCATCCCTTAAACCACCTTTCATGTGCAACAACTCACATAACTGGTGAAAACAGTTATGGTCCATTCGAATATTTTCTATGCAAGCTTTGTCATCATCAACGAGGAGGCGGAAGTTCCTATCAATCTGAACATAGAGTCGGAAACGCATATTTTAGGGCAGTGGGTAGGGCTGTATTTCAAACCGAACGTTCGCGAAATTGCTGGTCAACGTTCGGTTCGTGTTCGGTTCGGTTTTGACCGAACAGTTCGCGAACAAGTTCGTTAAGATTACGAACCGAACACGAACATGTTAATTTCTGTTCGGGTGTTCGCGAACATTGTATAATATTACGATATATTATATAATTATATATACATTATATAATTTAATACTAATTAATAATTATATATACTTCCTTTAACCTAGACATTTTCCCTTTATTATCTCTTTCACTTTTCACCCACACACCTCTCTGTCCAGACTCCAGATCTATCCGTCACCAGACCACTGGCGCCGTTCGAGACCCCACACCAGACCACCGACGCCGCTTAGTTCTCAGTTCATCTTCTTCGTACAAGACATGTATGCTCCGTTCTCAGTTTATCTTCTCCGATTGCTAATTGCAGAAAGCTCTCTCAAATTATGTACTCTATTAGTTTCTATACCCAGTAGGTTGTAGTATTCCGGTAGGTTGGTCGCATTCCCGGAATAAATTTGTAGCTCTCATGAATTGAGTGGGATGATGCTATTGTAGATTAAAGTGATGAATTAGCACTACTAGTAGTATAAACTATTACACAAATGTGTGATGAAAACTTGAATTGTCTTACGTTAATTTAGTTTTTCTTATTTATGCTCTGTTAGTGGTGTTACTGGTTAGTTTTTTTGCACTTGATTTCAATTGATGTTGGGTGTAATCATCATACTTGCTAATCTTGCTAATGTTAGTTGTTTTTATGTTTGTAGATGATTGATGGAGCTGGAGAAGATTTAGTTTGTGCTTGGAGCCTTGGCCCTTGGAGACTATGAATTTATGAACTGAATCATTTTTTGTACAGTTTATATGTTGAATTTATTTTGTGCTTTGTTAAATGTTTGGTGGTATCAAGCACTATTATTGTGACTTATATAATGTTTTAGACACTTTTAGCAGGATTTTTAAATGAGTTTTTGCAGTATTAATATTGTTGGATTTTAGGCTTTTTCTGTGTTAACGAACATAAACGAACAAGAACACGAACGAACATTACCGAACGAACACGAACTTCCTATTACTTTAATGAACCGAACACGAACAAGCATTGAGTTGTTCGGCGAACACGAACATGAACCGAACATGCTTAACGAACGAACGTTTGATAAGCCTCCTGTTCGGTTCGAAACACAGCCCTAGCAGTGGGTTTTCATGCTCTATAAGCCGCGTCCTGAAAAATCTCATGTTTACCTCAGCCGCCAAGATCCCAATGGCCATGAACAATTCCATGTACATTCTGTTAAACTGTATTAACATCCACAGCAGTTGTCGACGCCTCAAATCCATCTATGTGCACAACTACGGATGAAATGCTTTAATGTTTTGTAAGAAAGTAATGACAATTTTTCACACAACACCTGCATACTATTTAGTCAGGTGTACATTCCATTCTGGCCCAAAAAAAAATATCTTTCATAGTTCATTTTGCACCCAAACATGTGCATTCCTACATGTTGGTTTTGTTAAAACTTCAATGCCTACGGGGTCATGAAATAGTCTACACACAGTTATTAAATCATTATTGTGGAGCTTCTTGTGATACAATTTATTTTTTACACTTTAACGGAGCAAATTCCACCTTAACTTATAAAGTATGCTATTCAGTAAGTAAATGAAGTAATTTTTCATTTGTTTACTTTCAAGGTTTTTACTGTGATTACTTGCAAATGCTTCAGCTCCAACACTTAATTTTACACAAAAATTTGCATCACTACATCTTACATTCTTTCAAAACTCAATCACCTCAATATTTACACACACTTAGTCTACATATCAAAATTACACTAACTCATGAGCAGGAAGTAAATTACCCAAGTCCTTACTTCACATAAAACTTAATTAATAAGAGCAATTTATTTAATGCAACTCAAGCTCAAAAACATTAACACACCAGCAAGAAATTTACCAAACATTTAATGCATTTACTACAGTATATGTCCTTACCTTCACCAAACTGACCGAGCTAAAGAACCCAACACTAGACCGATTCTCCAGAACAATAACAAAGTCGAAAACTGAACGAAACAGAGGAAGACAGCAGAACTCAGCTCACTTCACGGAGGAAATGTACAGATCGATCCACCACAACCCAACCATGGGTCGGGAAAAAAAGAAATAGGAAAATACGACATACAAATGTCGATCTGGAGAAGATTTTCAAATTACCTCACAAGCACGAAAAGATAAACCGAAGATCGATTTCGATTTCTGATGAAATAAGGGGCTCTTTCTGCTTATATATGTCCAAAGGACTTTGGGTAATTGCAGATTTTTGGAAGCTTTGTTACAAATGGTGGGGCATATCGACGTGACATCAACCGACGTCACAGATAACCAATTATCCAGATTTTGGAAGGAGAACGAGAATGTCTTGGATAATTATCCAGCCTGCCAGCTCACTGAAATGGGCCAATCAGAGGCCTGCCCAGCCCTATTCTCTTGGGCAGCCCAGTTCTCTTCTCTTCCGTTTTATCTTGAGCCAAATGGAGAAATGGTATTCTCCAACACTGTCTAATCCCATTATCTACCAAACCAAACTCCTCCTTAAAGCTCAACTAAAACTCGACAAAGATTGTGTTAATGTTGGATTATGTCCGGTTCGCGGTACGAACTAAGGGCCGACTTACCCCAGCGGCTAGGGCACACATATCCGACATATAAGCCCTAGTCCGACAAAGGCATTACTCCAAAAAGCTTGTTACTCGGAACAGGTACCAGTTACTCGGAACATAGCGCGAGACTCTCCAGGAACAACGAGAGAAATCTCATGTCCGATACATCAAGATTCATGTCCGACACATGACTTTGTATCGGACGGGATGCGCGACTGATTACTTGGACGGTTCCTTGAAAATCTCTACATGGCCCATATGAAGTGACCCAAGCTCATTTGATATCGGACCATGTATCGGACTGTACCTCGGACAAGGGGCAGTGTATCGGACACCTTGTCGGACGCAAGAACGGGACAGAATCCTGGAACGTTCCTAAGAGCGTGAAATTATCTACTTGACCCTGGAAAAACCCTAATTTGGTACGTGGGCCAGGCCCATTAAACCAGCTGATGGGCTTTTAGCCTTGAGATTTAACCACAGCCGTACACTTGGCGTAATCCCAGGAGTCCTATCACTATTTGGGAAACACTATAAATAGTGGACATCATTCAACTCAAAAGGTAATCATTTTATATCCTACTTTATACTATACACACTAGAGTGGCTTTCAACCCTCTAACCGTAAAGTCGATTATCCGGTTTGATCACTAGACAAACCGGAAAACCGTTACTAACCTCCCCCTCAAGTTTTTCTCAGGACTTCACTTGCAATGGAAGGAGGCTAAAGTCAAGAGGAACGCTTTAGAACGTATTAGAAGGACTTAATAATTTACCCATCAACATTTGGCCCGTCTGTGGGAATCTGAACAAAAGGTTACCCTTTGTCCTACTAGCAAGAGTCCTACGGAATGGGTAATAGGAAGAGTACTAGAATTGCTCAAGCGGCAAGGAACCCTCAATCCACCCGTCCTCGGGGCCGTCCCCCATTAGGAGGAAGGGGAGGAGGAAGGGGAACCGCAGCTACAAGGACACATAGAAATGATAATGTTGATATGGAGATGGAAGATGGAGCAAGTGCAAGCGTAACCGAGAGGAATGAGGGTTCAGGTAATCACAACCCGAATGCAATCCCCGCTGGGAGTGGATTTGGAGCCCTACAAGTTCATTCTCAACCAGCTCCTGTAGTATTGCCACCACAACCACCACAACCCCTTGCCCCTCTTCAACCACTACAACCCGTTGTCCCACAAGATCCAGCTGCGCTACAATTCACCTTGCCCAATGGACAAGTCGTGAGACCGAGGGACTACGGTATGGGAGAAGAACAATTTGGATTGCTCCTCTTAACAATCCAAGGTTGTTTTGCACCAAATGATGTCGCAAGGATACAACAACAAGTAGTCCAGCAGCAAGCACAAGTAAGAGCAAGTCAGGTGGTGCAACCTAGAGAGGATGGGGCACAATCCCGAGCTAATTCAAGACCAATACAAGATCGAGTTGGACCTCCTCGAGTTCAGTCACGAATAGGACCTCAAGGGGCCCCAGATGATTTGAGAGAGATAATAGACCGGAGGGTCAGGGCATCCCAAGCGCAAGGAAATGAAAATATCCCTCAAACTCAAGTGGTTCAAACTCAAGTGGTGGCACAAACTCAGATGTTACCACAAACTCAGATGGTAACTCAGAATCAAATTCCCTTGAACCAAATGGTTACACAAACCTTGCCTGAAACCCGAATGGAGAACCAAGTTGGGGGTCCAGTGGTACTCCCTACTCTAGTGGAGAGCGATCCGCCTCCGACAGCGGGACTCACTTTGGGAGAAATGAGGGCTCAAGAAGCTGAACTTAAGGCACGAATAGAGGCTTTGAGAGCATCCGTGAAAGAAAAAGAGCAGGAGATAGACCAAGAGCCTAGTGCCTTATGTGAAGAGATCCGGAGCCATCGGGTTAACACTGAAAGAGGATTCCCCACTCTTGATACCTATGATGGAACTACATGCCCAACCAATTACTTGATTAAGTTTGGAACCAAAATGGATGCATACGGGCATGATTCTAGGACCAAAGCATTAATCTTTCCCGCTACTCTTTCGGGAGATGCAATGGTGTGGTGGACAGGTTTGGAGAATGGTTCTATCAAGAGCTATAAACAACTTACCCAGGAGTTCACCAAAAGGTTCGAGAAGGCAATTAGAAGAAGGAGAGGAGTGAAGTACTTAGCAGAGATAGTACAGAAGCCGAAAGAGGACTTGAGAACCTTCTTGGATAGATTCCACGAGGCTTGTTGTCAGGTGGAAGAGCACACCATAAAAGAGAGAAAGGAATACCTCTATGGAAATACTTCCAATGAGGAGTTCAGAAAACAACTTTCCTATTCTCGGACAGAGAATTACAAAGAGCTCGAACAATTTTGCCAAGACTTTTTGAGGGCGGAAGAATTTCAGAAAACGGTTCAGGTAAGAGCAAATTTCTCTTCTAGAGAAAAAGAAAAGGATCACCAGAAGGCAGAAAGAGACAATAAAAAACAAGCTCAGAATCACAACCAGTCCAAGGGAAAGAAACCCGAGCAGAGACACAATTTGCTCAAAGGGAGTATCCAAAGAAATGAGTTCAGAGATCAGAAATCCCCTCCGAGAGGAGGACCACCAAAGAGGTACGACACATATACTGATCTTAATAGGCCAAGATCCGACATCTTGCATACTATAATGACCAGGAATATTGATGTTGAATGGCCTCCTCCCATCCAAGAGACAAGGAGAAATAAGAACTCTGATAAGTTTTGCAAGTTCCACAAAGGGAAGGGTCACACCACGGAAGAGTGCTTCACTCTCAAGACCGAAATAGAGACCTTAGTCCGTAGGGGACAACTTGTAAACTATGTGGCAAAAGATGAACCCTCTAGACATGAGAGAACAGAAGCAAAAAGAGGAGAGGCCTCCCTACCTCCTCCACCTCCCACCCAAGGAGGATGGAAAGAACAAGAGGATCACGACCAGGACTTTGAGAACTTGCCAGTGAATGGTAGAATTTTCGCCCTCACCATAGCAGGAGGACCAGCTGGAGGGGACTCAAGGAGTGCGAGGGACAAAACCGCCAGGGACCTCCTAGAGTACAACTCTAAGTATGGAGAGGTCGCTTCCCCAGGATCAAACATCATATCCTTTGATGACAGTGAACTGCCACCAAGGAGTGCCGAAATGGGGGGAATCCATGACCCTTGCGTCCCTTTAGTTGTCGCATTAGACATTGCGAAGTTCACCATTGGACGAGTTCTAGTGGATACAGGAAGTTCCGCCAACTTGATATTCACTGGAACTTTGAAGAGGATGGGGATAGGTCCCCGGAAGGAAGGAATCAGAGAAGTTGCAAGTGCGCTCGTTGGATTTGGAGGACAACCAATCATTCCAATGGGAAGCATGACCTTGCAAGTGTCAATGGGAAAGAACCCCCAGAGGATCACCAAGGATGTTCCTTTTGTAGTAGTTGATATACCTTTTAATTACTTCGTGGTGTTGGGGAGACCAGCTTTGTCTCAATTCAAAGCGGTAGTGTCAACCGTTCATAATAGAATGAAGTTTCCCACGAAGAGAGGAGTCGGTCAAGAGGTAGGAAATATTCAAGAGGCTTGGGCATGCTATAGTCTCTCAGCCAAGGCTGTCTCAAGTCCCCATACTAGAAGAGAAGATGCTAATGGGATTGGTCAACCTATGGATACTTTATTTTCAGTCCGTCACTCGAAAAGGAAGTCCAAGAAGCCAAGTCCCATTCAAAGGAGGAGGAGAGCCTTACAAAGAAAAGCAAAGGAACAATTAGTAGGGGAAGTCAAAGAACTGGAGGACTACAAAGTCATACCACCAATCCCTGCTACTTCCAAAAAGAAGAAGTTTTTCGAAGAAAATAAGATAGAAGCGAAAGAAACTCTGAAAGAGATTCAAGTGGTAGAAGGAAGTTCCGAAAAAAGTTACCAAGATTGGTACTGAAATGACCTTGGAGGTGGAGATGAAACTTATTGAGTGCCTCAAGAGGAACAATGATATTTTTGCATGGAGTACTGAAGATCTCAAAGGAATTGATCCAAGGATCGCTGTTCACCGTCTGAACGTTGATCCGTCAATCACTCATATTCGGGAGAAACGAAGAGACTTCAGTGCAGAGGACAATGCCATCATTGAAGCAGAAGTACAAAGGTTGCTTAAGGCTGGACATATTAGGGAGGTAAGATACTCCGATTGAGTCTGCAATGTAGTATTAGTGGAGAAGGGGCCTGGCAAATGGAGGATGTGCAACAATTTCACAAAACTCAACAAGTATTGTCCAAAAGACCCCTATCCGCTCCCCCGAATAGACCAGCTAGTCGATTCCACCGCTGGATGTGCCCTCTTAAGTTTTATGGACGCGTATCAAGGCTTCTATCAGGTCAAAATGGCCAAGGAGGATGTACCCAAGACCGCCTTCTTCGCTAATGGCAATGTATACTGCTTCAACGTGATGCCATTCGGTCTAAAAAATGCGGGAGCAACCTACCAAAGGTTGGTAAACAAAATGTTCAAGGAAGAGCTTGGAAAAACAATGGAGGTTTATGTTGATGACATGTTGGTAAAAAGCAAGACGGAGGATCAACACATTGCTCACTTGGACAGATGTTTCTCCATCTTGAGGAAATATGGCATGAAGTTAAATCCAGCTAAGTGCACGTTTGGAGTCAAAGGAGGAAAGTTTTTAGGTTACATGGTAACTGAGAGGGGGATTGAAGCAAACCCGAAAAAATCAAAGCCATACTTGACCTCCCGCAGCCAAAGACGCTCAACGAGGTGCAACAATTGGTTGGAAAGTCAATTTCCTTAAGCCGTTTCATCTCAAGATCAGCCGAGAAAAATTTGCCCTTCTTCAAAGTCCTGAGGAAGAGTAATCAGTTTGAATGGACAAAGGAATGTGAAGAGGCTTTCGAGAAACTGAAACAGTACTTGTTGTCACCACCTTTGTTATCCAAGCCGGTCGACGGAGAACCATTATATCTCTACCTTGCAACCATTCCAGAGGCAATAAGTTCCGTCTTGGTACGGATCCAAGGGAATGATCACATGCCAATCTATTATTTGAGTAAGGCACTTACGGGTGCGGAGACGAGATATATGGACATTGAGAGATTGGCCTTTGCCTTGGTATACACAGCGAGGAGACTTAAACCATATTTTGGGTCTCACAAGGTGGTAGTACTCACTAGCCAACCCCTCAAACAAGTTTTGGGGAGACCGGAGTTGTCAGGAAGACTAGCTAGATGGGCAATCGAGCTCAGTGAGTTCGAGATTGATTATCAGGCTCCGTCAGCCAAAAAAGCCCAGGTCATAGCCGACTTCCTAGTAGAGTACCCAAGGAAGGAATCGGTGGAAGAAGAGCCCGAAGAGTCATCAAAGGTAAACACGCTGGTGATAGAAGACCAAGATTCTCTAGTTAGTCAGCGTTTCAAGGACTTGGAGTTTGCCCTGAAAGCCTTTCAAGAGGCAACAAGGAAAACACCAGGGGAGGATATAGAAGAAAACACCCTTCAGAGACCGAGAAAGGCGCAAAGGAGAGAAGAAACACTCTCAAGGGAGATGATCTTACATGCTGAGGAGGTCCTAAAGGAAAAGGAGACCGTCTCTCCTGACCCTAAGGAACCCTCCAGCCAAGAAGAGATTTGGATATTGGAAGTAGATGGATCATCATCAGGAACAAATGGAGGGATAGGGATTTACATCCGAAGTCCCGGAGGAGCTGAACTTGAGTATGATGTTACTCTGGGGTTTAGCGTTTCTAACAACGAGGCTGAGTACGAAGCTATCCTTATAGGACTACGAATGGCGAAGGCCCTGCAAGTGAAAAAGATCAAAGTTTTCACCGACTCTCAGCTAGCAGAGAAGCAGATTTCTGGAAACTGGAGTACGGAAAAAGATGTACTATCCATTTACAAGTCTAAGGTCCAAGAGGAAATGACGAAGTTTGAGAAATGTGAGATTGAGAAATTCTCAAGAGACCTCAATGGAAGAGCAGACGCTTTGTCAAAATATGCTTCCGCTTCGGGGGAATAGACACAAGAAACGTTATCTTGATGAGAGTCGAGGCTTCATCCGTCATGAACCAAGGACTCAAAACTCTTCCAATCTTTTCAATCTCAACAACTCCGGGAACCAGTTGGATGCACCCATTGACAGATTATCTCCTAAGAGGGAACCTTCCACAAGATCGGGGTGAAGCAAGGAGGCTAAAAGCCAGATCATTGAAATACTTTGTCCAAGGAGATTACTTGTATAAGTGGTCCTTCAAAGGGGCACACTTGAGATGTGCAAATGAGGAAGAAGCAAAAGCAATCCTGGATGAAGTGCACAAGGGAAGTTGTGGAAACCATTCAGGAGGAAGGGCGTTGGGCCAAAAAATTTACCGCCAAGGATACTATTGGCCAAGCTTGAGAGAAGATGTGACGTCCTATGCAAAGAAGTCCGAAGATTGTCAATACTTCGCCAGAACTTCTCACGCCCCAGCAAGACCACTCATCCCAGCCACGATCACTTGCCCTTTCGATCAGTGGGGAATTGATATAGTAGGACCTTTTCCGAAGGGATCAGGCCAGAAGAAATTCATAATAGTGGTTGTGGAATATTTTAGCAAGTGGGCAGAAGCTGAAGCAGTGGCAACAACCTCTGAGAACAAAGTCATGGATTTTGTATGGAAAAATATTGTTTGTCGTTTTGGATTGCCAAGGATCTTAGTCTCTGATAATGGCGCACAATTTTCTGGAGCCAAGTTCAAAGCATGGTGTGAGACCATGAAGACTGAGAGAAGATTCACTTCAGTAGGATACCCGCAAGCCAACGGACAAACCGAAGCTGTCAATAAGACACTTGTTGATCTCTTGAAGAGAAGGTTTGAGGCATGCCAGGGAGACTGGGTGGACGAATTGGATGGAGTTCTATGGGCTTATAGAACCACCTCAAAAGTTGCTACAAGGGAGACTCCTTTCTCACTGGTATACGGCTTTGAGGCTGTGATACCGGCCGAAATCGCTGTAGAGACCATAAGGATCCAGGGATACAGTCCGGGAGACAATCACGAGGCAAGAATGTATGACTTGGAGACATTGGAGGAATCAAGAACCACTGCATTGGCCAACATTCTGAGATACCAAGCGTTGATTGCAAAATCCTACAATAAGGGTGTAAAGGGGAAAGACTTCCAGGTAGGAGACCTAGTTCTGAGGAAGGCAGAGATACTGGAAAATGTTGGAAAGGTGCATCGCAAATGGGAGGGACCATACAAAATTGTGAAAGCATACTCCAACGGTAGTTATCACCTCAAGGACTCAGAGGGAAGAGAGTTGAAAAACACCTGGAATGCTGTCAACCTGCAGAAGTTCTACGCTTAGGGGGAAGTTACAGTCAAGCAACAAGGACTCAGCCCACTTTTACTTGTTTAATTCAGTTTATTTTTGTTTAAGAACTTATCTTGTTTGAGAACTTTTATCTTGTCTGTAATCGGCTATAAAGCCTACTATCGTAGTTATATTCAAATTTCCGTCAAATTGGTACAATGAAGCTTGTTAAGGTTTCTTCTAGGATTGCATAAAGTCTCGTATGATCTACTTTATTCTGATAAGACTCAACAAACCGTTAAGGTTTGGGAGGATTAAAGAATGGGAGAAAGGATAGAACGCTCAGAGAAGAATAGAGAACAAAGACCTGAAACGGCATGCAAAACTCGGAGACAAGAGTTCGAAGTCGAGAAAAAGTCGAAAAATTAAAAGTTCTCAACTTTTTATTCCAAGAAACAAACATCTCGGAGGATCTCGAAATGTTAAAAAGTTCGATCTCGGACCTGAAAAGCCCGAGTACAAGAACTCGCGAATCGCACGCTCAAAAAGAAGAGCACGTGACTTGCCCGACATACTCACTTCCGAGAAAGAATTCCGCAAAAAGCGAGTTATTGATAAAGATTTCAAATTTACAAGGTGAACTCATAAAAGTTCCGAGATAAAATCTCCTCGGAACAGCTTCTTGTGGAATGAAGTTACTAACTTGTAAAAATTCAAATTTACAAGAACACGTGACGATTCCGAGATGAAATTTCCTCTGAATATCTTGTTACGGATTATGAAGTTACTAACTTGTGAAAATTCAAATTTACAAGAACACGTGACGATTTCGAGATGAAATTTCCTCTGAATATCTTGTTACGGATTATAAAGTTACTTGTAAAATTCCAAAATTACAAGAACACGTGACGATTCCGAGATAAAAATTCCTCGGAATAGACTTCTCAGATTAAGAGTTAAATTTGTGAAATTTCAATTTTTTCAAAAACACTTGATGAGTTCCGAGATATAATCGACTCGGAACCTAATCTATTGAGAAAATTCGTAACTTGCGAATTTTAATTTTACAAAAAGCTTTTGATAAGGCCGAGACATGATATGCTCGGAACTATTTTTAGTGGACACTTAATTTGTACAACTTTCAACTTTGTAAATCAAAGTTGTTGTCCGAATTAGATTAATACTACACAAAAATATTCCGAGATATAAACACTTGGATATTTTGACTCAAGAATGATGGATTACGCAAATCGTTTGACATTGTATCGATAAAAGTACGAGCAAAATACAGGCATTATCCGAGTTACAATTGCCACGAAGGGCCGAATAAAAAATACTTGGAAGAAAAAATTGTTTTCAAAACAATCAATTACAGGGTCGCTCGGGCATACCCGGCCTTCAGACTTCTTCAACTTCTGGTACGGGAGCAGTTGAGCTTGAACTAGAGCCTGGTGCCTCGACTGGGGTTTGCAAAGGGAAAGGCCGAGAGTCGAGAGCTTGAACGATAGCCGTGAGCTCGCGCTGGTCGCCATTCGCCTTAATAGATTCGGCCTCCTTTATCAATCGGGCGCGGTATTGGCAAACCTCCGGTTCGACAAAAGCACAGGCCCGTCCGACAACAGGTCCCGGAAGAGTTAAGAAATTGCAGTTCCAAGCCTCATTCGCTTTGAATGGAGCGAGAAGGCCACTTCTCAAAACCTCAGGAAACCAGGTCGGGTAGGAGCCAGGTCTCACCGGGAAGTCTGGGTCATCTTTCGAGACAACAGCGCCGAACTCATCCTCCTCGATCTCCTGATCGGTAATCTCCTTGTCCGGATAGGCAGTGAAGTCACCCCTCTTAGTATCATCAAGCTTAGCGGCCGAGAGGTTGCGTGGGTTGAGAGTTAGGCCTTCCTTGACGTACCCAAGTCGGATCATCTGCCTGAGACGCCCTGAAACCTTCCTCGCGCCCTTCCTCTTGCGCTTGCTGCTTTTCGAACAAGTAGGAGACCGAAGCATAGAAGTCCTCGGCCGCCTCAATCCGAGCAAATCTCAGCTTTTCCCGGAAGCGGTGCAGAGTTGCCCGGATTCCAAAGAACGAATCTTTGAAAGAACGGTGCTTTGTGGCCTCCACACTCACCTTCTTCGCCATCTCGGAGTTCTTGCTCCTCAGCATCCGTACCTCGGCCTCCAACGACTCGACCTTAGAAGCCGCCATTTCTGCCTTCTTTTCAAGCTCTTTGGTCCTAGACTCGGACTCGAGCCTCTTATCGGCTAAGTCGTTGATCGCTCGGACGAAGCAGTTGAGCTGCAAAACAAAAGAAACAAGTTAGAAATATTGAAAACAAGAGATGACGAAAAATCTGTAAGATAATGCAGAGAGAACAGTTACCTGTCGGCTTATCTGTCCGAGAGCATGAGCACGATCGTACTCATCCATGGACATCAAACGCGAGACCTCAGCGTCTCGGCCCTCCTTGGTCGCGAGATCGACAAACTCGACCTCTTCCACCCGAGCTTTTTTCCTCTGTGGGCTGCCACCATCCAACTCAGTCGGGTCTGTGGCAACCCTCTTGCCTTTTGGTTCGGCACGCTTTTTCCCCTGTTGAACAGAGGTAGTCGGAGCTGGTTGCCCCTTGGACTGGCCGACATTCGGCCTCGGAGTGGGGATTTCGGGCATGGAAGCCCCATCCCTCGCAACCTCCTTCTCAAGTTCCTGGTAGTGGCCGCATTCTTGGGGTTAGAGAGGCCGGGGAGGAAAGCAAGAGTTTGTACTTGCTGTTTCAGCAAGTTTTCTTCGACCATCTGCCTTTGCTTTTCCCTATTAGCCCGAGATGTAGCAGCAATACGACCCCTGATGTATTTTAGCCAAAAATCTACAAGGAAAATGAAGAGTTAGTCCGATACAAAGATGCAAAGTCCGATACAGAGATTTAAAAAAAAAAAAAAAAGATCTTAGAAAACCTACCAAAATCGGTGCTTGAACCAGTTTTTACCGGACCAGTTAACTCGGCAAGATAAGGTAAAGGCTGGAGTATGAGTCCGAAATAATAGTATCGGACGGGGTTGGCTTTATTCTCCCTTTTAAACTCGGATACCCAGTCGTCGAGACGATTGAGAAGGGGTCGCGAGTCCGTATACATGCCCCGGAAAAACTTTTTGGAAACCCCCAGTCTGACAGAGTTGCGGCCTCGGCATCCAACATCCCGGCAGTCCTTAGCTTTCTTACAAAAACATAGTGGTTCCACCACTTACAACCGGCCGAGGAAGGGCGTCGAGGATAAATGCAAAGCCCGCGCGAGCCTTGAAAAAGTAAAAATCATCGTTGCCAGGGCTCATGGCAACTCGGAATATTTGGTTGAAGTTTCGGAAGTTGATCTCCACTCCTCGAATGTGGCAGAAAACCCCGAAACACATCAGCAGTGCCTAAAGCACTCGGGATGAGCTGGTACGGACTAAACCCGAGGGCGTTGAAGATATCATTAAAACCCTCATGATAGGGTACTCGCCACCCTCGTTCAAGGGACATCAGATGCACCGACATGTAGCCGGCGGGAGGATTGTAAAAAGCGTGCTTGGGATCGGGTGCCACGATCTCGATTGAATCCGGTATTGAGTATTCATTACGGATCCGGTTAAGCTCGGACTCATGGACAGTTGAAGCACAGGTAGGAGTTGTCCCAAGTTCATTTAACTCGCCGTCAGGGTCCGGGTGAGTTACAGCAGAGACAGGCCGAGGGAATTTATTTCGCCTCACCTCGGTGCCTTTTAATTCCCCACGCTTGGTTCTTTTCATGACGCGGCCTTGGGCGTCGAGCTCAACCCCAACGGAGCGAACACCCTGTGTCGGACCGCCTTCATCCTCCTCGGCTTCGTCATCGTCATCGTATTCTTCATCATCTTCGTCATCACCTTAAGGACCGGGAATCAGATCCGGGTCAATAAGGTCCCGAGGAACAGTTCCGGTACCAACAGAAGAATTGGCCCTATTTGAAGGCCCGACACCCGATGAACTCGGAGCCACTTTGAACGCCTCAGTAAAGCATCGTCATCATCGGAACTTTCCAAAACAATTTGAGATGTAAAGCCTTTGGGAAGAATGCTACTTACGGGCTTCACGGAACGGACAATTGGCGGGTTAGTCGAACCCGGTATCTCCAAGGCTTTCGGGGAGCCCTCCGAATCGCTGGAGAGCTCGGTGATAATAGGAGAGCGAGGTGTTGGAACTCGCTCCGATGTCCGGTAAGCATGGCCAGCTACTCGCGCTGCCCCCATCATTATGTCATGGGGAACTCGTGTCGGAGGGGCAGGAACCGGGACGGAGATCTAATCGGAAGTTTCGGCCTCCGACTTAAGATATCTCGACGATCCGGGTGGTTGATACCCAAATCCTCCTCCTCGGACGCATCAGTAAAATGCCCATCCGATTTGGCAAGCTCTTGTGTCGGAGCCGAGCTGGAGGGCTGATTAGCAGATGGAGGCGCGACATAGCCTTCATCGAGGAAGATAGGTCAACCATGTCGATATCCGACATGTCGACGTTCTCTGACCTAGTGGACTCGTTCGAGTTTCTTCTCTCGGACATCCTAAGAGGGGAGGAAGAAATACAAAAAAATAAAATCAGACAAATGGTTGGTTTCGTCCGAGAGGTTGATTTAGTATTTTTGTTTAAGTCCTCAGAGTGTTAAATAGCACGTTGTGAGGAAGGGGGAAGAAGAAAAAGGGGAAGACAAAACTCGAGTAAAAGCAAAGTAAAAGCAGCAGAATTCGAGTATAAACTTACTTGGAGAAAGAGTTGAAAGTTGAAAATTGGATGCAGAACTCGGACAAGTATCGGACGCTTTTGTCGGGTCGAGAGCAAATTTCTAGTGAGAGAAATTTTGCAGTTTGCGAAAAGTGAAGAAATGAGCTTATCAACCCCTATTTATAGAAGGGCAATCCCGGAATACGAGCCGTCGCTGACGTCAGCAATCCTTCGATCGTTGGATGAATCGGAATCAACGGTTCAGATTAAAAGTTCTGATGAAAAGACAGTTTGACCCCAAACTTCACGGAAATCGAGAAAAACGTCGCTATTTGTATGTCGCTAATAACGGATGACTTACTCGGATGGAGAAAGACCTAAGTCGGACGAGAGAAGTAATACTAAGATCCGGATCTTGACATTTCAAATTCAAAATATCTCCTTTTTATAATCCGAGTGTCTTATTACTCGGACTATAAAAAGGGGAGGGGAGAATGGAATGAAAAGAGGAGGGTGAAGTACTAATAAACTCGGCCGAAAACTTGGAAAATTTTCAACCACGAATAAAAGCACGACTCACAGAGGACTCGGACTATACTGATAGTTACGCAACTATCTTGTTCCAAGATACTTGGAAACTAGGGGGACATATGTTAATGTTGGATTATGTCCGGTTCGCGGTACGAACTAAGGGCCGACTTACCCCAGCGGCTAGGGCACACATATCCGACATATAAGCCCTAGTCCGACAAAGGCATTACTCCAAAAAGCTTGTTACTCGGAACAGGTACCAGTTACTCGGAACATAGAGCGAGACTCTCCAGGAACAACGAGAGAAATCTCATGTCCGATACATCAAGATTCATGTCCGACACATGACTTTGTATCGGACAGGATGCGCGACTGATTACTTGAACGGTTCCTTGAAAATCTCTACATGGCCCATATGAAGTGACCCAAGCTCATTTGATATCGGACCATGTATCGGACTGTACCTCGGACAAGGGGCAGTGTATCGGACACCTTGTCGGACGCAAGAACGGGACAGAATCCTGAAACGTTCCTAAGAGCGTGAAATTACCTACTTGACCCTGGAAAAACCCTAATTTGGTACGTGGGCCAGGCCCATTAAGCCAGCTGATGGGCTTTTAGCCTTGAGATTTAACCACAGCCGTACACTTGGCGTAATCCCAGGAGTCCTATCACTATTTGGAAACACTATAAATAGTGGACATCATTCAACTCAAAAGGTAATCATTTTCTATCCTACTTTATACTATACACACTAGAGTGGCTTTCAGCCCTCTAACCGTAAAGTCGATTATCCGGTTTGATCACTAGACAAACCGGAAAACCGTTACTAACCTCCCCCTCAAGTTTTTCTCAGGACTTCACTTGCAATGGAAGGAGGCTAAAGTCAAGAGGAACGCTTTAGAACGTATTAGAAGGACTTAATAATTTACCAATCAACAAATTGTATTCGCTGGATAATACTATAATTGGAATCCGGTCATTAACAGCCGTACACACAAGGAATCCGTGATGATTATATGGTTGGTCAAAGTTAGCTCGCAAGCACATGACATAATGTGAAAGTATTTGCACTAAGCTCGACTAAACGGCCAAACAAGGTACGTAAATACACAGATGGAGAAATTGGTTGTTGAGAAATGGCAACTTACGTACACGTACATGTTGTATATTACTAGGCAGATACCGTACCCGGTACCGAAAAGCCACCCAGCCAGCCAATTGCCAGCTACTACTACTACAGTATAATCTTCCATAGAGAGTTCCAATTTTGATTACAAGTGTGTAGTATTTTTATTTTTCAGTTCGGCAGAATGCAATTACCATGAGAGTTATAACTTAGTCCAGCGGAAGGTAGTTGGGATAGTGAAAGAGAGGTGTAGAGTTCGATCCCCAGCAAAGACATAAGAAGGTTTCGGTGTGGAGATATAAGGTGGTATAAGATATTGTATAATAGTAGTACAGTATTAATTAGTATTAATTGTAATATTTGAGATAAAAAATGCAATTACCATGGAATTCGACATGCTTTAGACTTCTATCCCCATTATTATTATTTTTCTTTCTAATTTTGAATAATGGTGGAAAATATTAACACTTTAACTTATTGTTTTAATCTAGAATACATTGCCATGTATCCTTAACCTATGGTCGGCCAGTGGCATTCATAATAAACTAGAGATGGTATACATGCTTTGTCTTTTGAAACAACAAAGCTAGGTATCCGCTTACTCCTACTTCTACACTATACCTTTAGGTCCAAATCAATCTTATAATTTCAAAATACACCTAAATCACCTTATAATTAAACAGGGGTTTAAATAGCTTATAATTACACAGGGGTTTAAATATGATATATAGTACATGCTAAGCATAGTGTCCGCCATTATATATAAATAGAGAGAATATTGAACTATTGAATCAATTTAAGCATAACTATCTTATTGGTGTAATTCAAAACTAACGAATTTAAAGGGTCCATTACATACATCCATCTTTTGTTCACCGAAATTATATCGACCCCCTCGTTATTCTCAAGTTTGCAGTTAACACCTTTTTGTTGAACTTTAATTACATATAACCCCTCGACTTTGACTTTCCACGCTCTAAATTGTGGAAAGTACCATTTTGCCCTGTCGGAATTTCAAATTTGATTGCCTGCCAAACAACTTGAACTTTTCATTATTACACATTCAACCCACATATTTTATTTATTACAAAATTAAAACTAAATATTTCAAAACTAACCTACATAATTTAATATATTTCTAAATAGTCCCGGCCAAAATTTATTTTAAAACAAACCCCTACAAATATTATAATTCACAATAAGCCCTAAATTATTTTAAAAAGGAAAAAAAAATAGCAGTATTCTTCTTCTTTTTCCTCATCTCCGCCCGGTTACAGCTCCGGTGAGGAGCTGTTACAGCTCCGATTAACAGCTCGAGTGAGGCACTTTTACAGCTCAAATTCGAAGCTGTAAAACAGCTTCGGTGAGGAGCTGTTTACAGCTCCAAATCGGAGCTATAACAGCGCCGATTTAGAGCTTTTACATCTCCAATTCGGAGCTGTAAAACAGCTCCGGTGAGGAGCTGTTTATACCTCCAAATCGGAGCTGTAACAGCTTCGATGAGGGGCTTTTACAGCTCCAATTCAGAGCTTTTACAGCTCTCATTCGTAGCTGTAAAACAGCTCCTCATTGAGGAGATCGGAGCTGTAACCGGTATTACTCTGGTGCCGGAATTGTTCGGCACCGGAGATGAGGAAGAAGAAGATAGAAAAAAGAATAAGAAAATTATAAAAGAAAAAGGAAAAAGAATAAAAAGAAATAGAAGGAAAAAAAAAAAAAAAGGAGCTAAGGGCTTGTTTGTTTTGCCCAACCGGAAAATTGAGTTTTCTGCCGGTCAAATTAAATCCGGCTATTAGAGTTAGATGTAATTCTGGGAATAAGGAGTCTTCATATGCAAAGAGGTGCGATAACAATGGTAATGTATGATATTATATCGAATTTAAAATACTGCCTTATTTATGGTAATGAAATGTATTGAGGGTTAATCAATTTTAATATTACTTTGACCCCAAAAGTTGTATACAAAATTTTAAAATGAGTACAATTAATATCTAAATCGAACTAAAATAAATCAAATGGACGGATAATCACAATAGAAAATGTTGACCGATGGTAGGAGCATGTAATTGGTGATCCATTAGAGCGGGATTAGTGGAAATTGCCGGTTCATGGCCAAATTAAAATGTATTATCTCATATCAACTCATAAATAATTAAAATATACTCCGTCCCTCTGTCCTGTTTGAAATTATTCAGTTTGACATTTTCGGTCAACAATTTTCAATTTTGACTTTCGATTACTCTTAACCTATAATGATAAAATATTTAATAAAATTATATTATGAACATTTAGGTCTTATATTTTCGTAATATGATATCGTCAAATATGTTATCATTATAGTTTAAAAGTAATCGGAAGTCAAAGTTGAAAACTGTTAACCGAAAGATATTTGACGGAGGAAATTATAGTGGGACGAGGAACAATATGTATATATCAGTTTTCTTTTTTTTAATCAGCCAAAATTATATTAAAAATAACATTGTCACTAAATTCCGGTTTTCTTTTTGTCCATATATACGACAAAGATATTATTGTTCATATATATAATCTTTTTCCTATCTAATCCAACAATAAAATCACTACTACTAGCTACGGGCAATTTATCCTTTTCAATTAATACAAACCCTGCACCATGCATGCGCTAGCTACTTTATATATTGTCCATCGATAGATATTTTTGGATTTTCTTTTACTTGAATTGACTTCGATTAGATACAAATTATTCATCACAATAATTTCTCCCTTCAAATTATTACCAAATGTCAAACATTTCCACAGTTCCACGTACAGTTTTATGCATCCTATACTTGCACTAACATTAAGTATAACATTATTTATTACTTCAAAAGAAAAGAAAAAGAGAGAGACCCTATCCAACCTCCACCCTTTCAAATCATCCAGTCTTATAGAGAGAAAGGACTTTGTAGAAATTTCAATCACGTATTTCAATTAGATAAAAATAAAAAAGAAAAAAAAGAAAAAAAAGCTCTTAAATATTATGAATTTTCTATGTCAACATTTTAAATTGAACCAATGCGAAAGAATGTTAAGCATCGTTTACCATGAGAGTCGTCAAAGATGGCATTTGAGACATCGATCGCATTCATCAGGTAAATACACGGAGACAAAATCAAACCGAAAGAAATACTATGGACAAAACTATAAATTTCAACTTAATAAAATTAGAAAGAAATAATATGACTGGACCTATTTAAATTATAAATTTTAATTAAATAAAATGAAAAAGAAATTATATAAACTAAGGTGAACTCAAAACTATATATTTTCAAACTAAATCAAGCAGAGCTAATTGATACGTGGCGGTAGTATGTAAATTCGAACGTTATGTATGAAAATCTACCACCGTTGTTAGTTAGCTACCACAATAGTTAGTTATCTCATGTTGTCAAATTGACAATTGGATAACAGTACCATTAGTACATATAGAAGATTTATATATATAATTGGTGTTAATGGTTGTTACATGTTTTAATCAAAGTTGCTTAAATAACGGATAAGACAAACTGTACAAATTATGAATAATTACAAGCAAGCTGTGCTAGAATGTTCTTCCTTCCACAAGTGTAGCTCCATTAATCGACTAGCTCAATTCAGTTTCAGATGTATGTATCTACTCAATAAGAAAGACTTTTGTAATTTGTCGTTCCTTTGTTTTTCAACTTTTACCAGAGGAGAAGTTTGAATTATGCTTCCTATGATCTATATAGAGTGTGAACATTGAAGCATAATGCCTCAAGGCTCAACGTATTTATACATTATGCCTTTTTAAAGCAAACCAAGGCAAGGGAAAGGGAAAGCAAACATGGTGAAAAACTACTAGTAGAACTTACCTAGAGGTGGAAAGTAATAACCAAGATGCATGTTTGTGTAGATGGAAGTTTTTTGGGGTAATCTCACCACGTAATGGATAAGTGTTTTCTTAACGAGAAGGTGCATCAGTACATGTGTTCTGGTAGTGTTCCCACGAGCTCGGATGGTGCAGGGTTCGACCCCCAACGAAGATATAATTCGATTTAGGTGTGGAGGTATATATGTTGTACTTCTATAATAGTATTGTAGAAGTAGTTGTAATATTTTACGTTTAAAAAAATTAAAAATTAAAAATTAAAAATTACAACGTTATAACTGTTTGCTTATTGCAAGAGTTAAAGAGCACTTAAATGAGTGTTACGAACAAATTAGCAAGTGAAAAAAGCAAATCTAGCTGACTATTGCAAACTTATGCCTCCATAAACTTTTCATTTAATTTAATTTATAGGTCCAAAAGAAACACCGAGAGAGAGATAGTAGTAGTAGTAGTACTAGTTGGTACACCACAGGAAAATGAATTGTGTGAGACAAATTACATGAACATGAAAGTCATGTCTGAGCAAGTGACAAAAGCATGCTAATGCTAAAAAGTCCTATCCAAATTCACAATCAACCCAACCCATCCTTTCTTCCCTTTTTTTCCCCCTCTCTGTACTTTTAAACAAACAAACTCCACTTCTTGAAATGAAAATTTTGCCCCCATCCCTTACCCCCCCCCCCCCACACACACCACCCCACTTACACCCTCTATAAAATGACCACTAGTCTTTTCTTTTTCCCCAGTCTCTTCAAACCCCAATAGCTTCACATCCTAAAACTCTTTTCTTTATACAAACACATCCATCAACTAGGCCAAATCATACATTAAAAGAAAAATAGAAAAGAAAAATATCCAGAGTTTCAAACTGTACAAACATGCCTGAAGCACCAAAACAAGAAGCAGCAGCAGTATTGCTCTCTACGGAAGACAATACAGTGGCTGAAAGCAACAAGAAAACACTAGAATTCATTGAAGAAGTCACCAAAAACCCAGACCAGATCCAACAGAAAGTCCTCTCCGAAATCCTCTCCCGAAATGCCCATGTCGAGTACCTAAACCGACACGGCCTCAACGGTCTCACCGACCGTGAAAACTTCAAGAAAATCATGCCAGTCTGCACGTACGAGGACATCCTCCCCGACATCAACCGCATCGCCAACGGTGACACTTCCCCGATCCTCTGCTCCGAGCCCATTTCTGAGTTCCTCACAAGGTCCCTCACATTTTCTTCAAATCTTATTCATCTGCCAGCATGTACATAGACCTGGTCTTCAAATATTTACTTTTACGGTTTTACCATATGTGATCATTATTGCATGTGTAAACCTTGTTAGAATATCTCACGTTACTTGTTAGAGCTATAACCTTATCACCTTAACAAAGCGTGCGTGATTTTTTACTTTAACAATTTGCAGCTCTGGAACATCTGCTGGTGAAAGAAAAGTGATGCCGACAATAGAAGAAGAGCTCGAAAGGCGGTCGTTACTGTACAGTCTGTTAATGCCTGTTATGAGCCAGTTTGTCCCTGGATTAGACAAAGGCAAAGGGATGTACTTCTTGTTCATCAAATGCGAGACACAAACTCCAGGCGGGTTAGTAGCCCGTCCCGTCTTAACGAGCTACTACAAAAGCTCACACTTCAAACAGAGACCGTATGATCCCTACACAAACTACACTTCCCCTAATGAAACCATCCTTTGCCCTGACTCTTTCCAGAGCATGTACTCTCAAATGCTCTGTGGCCTCTGCCAGAACAAAGAGGTCCTTCGTGTCGGGGCAGTTTTCGCTTCTGGATTCATCCGAGCCATCCGATTCCTTGAGAAACACTGGCCGGTTCTCTGCCACGATATCCGAACAGGTACTATTATGTAACTGTATTATAAAATTAATATAAATGACTAGACTACGCAGTTATATAATAAGATTAGTTTTTATTATGATTAAAACGTCTGTCTTACTCACTGAGCTGCACTTTTTGGTCAGGTACTATAAACACCCTGATCATGGATCCAACAGTTATCGACGCGGTAACGCAGATCGTGAAGCCAGACCCGGTTCTAGCCGACTTTATCGAATCGGAGTGTAGAAAAGAATCCTGGCAGGGGATCATAATGCGGCTCTGGCCTAATACAAAGTATATCGACGTGATCGTGACGGGAACCATGTCGCAGTATATTCCAACACTCGATTACTACAGCAATGGTTTGCCTCTTGTCTGCACAATGTATGCTTCATCTGAGTGTTACTTTGGTGTGAACTTGAATCCAATGTGCAAGCCTAGTGAGGTTTCTTACACTCTGATCCCAAACATGTGTTATTACGAGTTCTTGCCCGTTCATCGGAACAATGTTCTTACCAACTCCATCACCATGCCTAAGTCCCTGAATGAGAAAGAACAGCAAGAGTTGGTTGACTTGGTTGATGTCAAGCTTGGAGAGGAATATGAGCTTGTTGTCACAACCTATGCTGGTATTTGTTTTGTTAAATGATTGGTCATGACTTGGTTTTTTTTTAGAAGTTTTTGGAGATTTTTAACTTAATGAGACTCTTGAATATTGTTTGTAATTAGGGCTGTACCGGTACAGAGTTGGTGATGTGCTACGTGTGGCAGGATTCAAGAACAAGGCACCACAGTTCAATTTCGTGTGTCGAAAGAACGTGGTTTTAAGCATCGACACGGATAAGACCGACGAGGTCGAGCTGCAAAACGCCGTGAAGAATGCCGTCACACACCTGATACCGTTTGATGCTCGTATGACCGAGTACACTAGCTACGCAGACACTGCGACCATTCCAGGTCACTACGTGTTGTATTGGGAGCTTAGCCGAAACGGGCCCACTCCGATTCCTCCTTCGGTTTTCGAAGACTGCTGCCTGACATTAGAAGAGTCGTTGGACAACGTGTATCGACAGAACCGTGTTTACGAGGCAATCGGGCCACTTGAGATCAAGGTTGTGGAGAATGGGACTTTTGACAAGCTCATGGACTATGCCATTAGCTTAGGGGCTTCAATCAACCAGTACAAGACACCTAGGTGTGTGAAATTTGCACCAATTGTGGAGCTGTTGAATGCTAGAGTTGAGTCAAGCTATTTCAGTCCAAAGTGCCCAAAATGGACTAGTCCTGGACTCAAGCAATGGGACAACAACAATTGAATTGAGGATAAATTCAGATTCAACCAACAATTGAAACTTGAAAAAGAAAAACAAGTTGCAAGAACTGTTTTTGTGATCATTTGTGGTAGTGTTAATTAGAAGTTAATTAATTTGTAGCTGCTGTTGTTTATTACCTCTATATTAGGCTATTATCATTAATCAGTTAGCAGCATCATCACCCATGTACAAAAACAGATCCTATAATTTCAAGCAGACTTTCTTTAATTAAGATTTTAGCAAGTGACAACTGTTATTTCGTTTTGTTTACCCTTTTTTTTTTCTCTGTACGGATTCATGCTACCCTTGGTCATCTCATCAATTCAAAATTCTAGGTAATTTGACATATCACATTGGAGTCGTCCTAACAAAATAAAAAATGTTCGTATTTACCAAGTCTGATAACCAAGTTGGACATACGTTCCAATCAAAGGGAAATCTAGTATTAAAAGTGTTGATACAAATCGATTCTATTGGCCTGTCTATACACAAAACGTAGCTGAACCCGACCGAGCCTACACCTGTCAATTTGTTGTTGCAAATATTAAATTTTTTGATATAATAACTAATAATTTCCAGCCAGAATTTGTGCCCACTGAAACCTCATGGGATGTGTATTAAAACAGCAACAGATTTGAGACCATCAAAGTCTATATAGTAGTATAGTACTACTATAGTATAATATCTGAAGTTGGCTTTTTAGTAAGATCAGAGAACATACATATGAAGTATATTGTTTCTGGAAAAGAGAAGTAACTTTATGTGCTTTCAAATTAAACCAAGAGTCAAGTAAGGTAGCTTTTTATCCAACACTATTATACACTTAAAAAAAAACTTTTGAAGCTGTCATTTGATAATTACATGAATATAAACCAAACTGTTAAATAACAGTGACAGTGATGATTTACGACCATGGGTATGTGTTACTCCAATAATTACACAAAAAAGTTGACCCTCAAAACCAGGGGGACCCAGATCGATCAAGAAGAGAAGAAGAGATGATCATTACCTCAAGTAAAGTGTGTAATTTCTTTAAATAGAAACTCTGGCTACAATTTCTATAAACATTTACAATTACTTAATTTGCTGCATTTTGTCAATGCTCTCCTCCAATACGCAATAGGATTTACTTGTAAGTTTTCTCCATCGCAAGACTTTTGACCTTATCTTTCGATTGATTTTGACCTTATGCTCTAGTAGTATCATTTGTTGGAAAAAGAATATGTAATTTGAAGGTAGACTTAAAAGCATTCGAATTAAAAAACTACGGCGATGTTCTCTTTCGTCTGAAAATTCATATTTTCAGTTCAATTCTGTTCAGATTCATTGTTCAATTCTGTTCAAATTCATTCAATTCAGTTCAATTTTGTCCAGACTTGATTAGTTGTATATTACTACTAATATATTTAGTTCAGTTCAATTTAACTTCATTCAGATCAGTTCAATTCTGTTCAATTTAGATCGATTATTATGTTAACATGAAAATAACAGTGTATACGTATTAGTTTGATATTGGAGACCAGAGAGTGTTATTATGCTATGATGGAGTGGACTTGGCCTTAACAAGAGTCAGAGTGGCCATGAGCCCGAGAGTCGGTAGTGGTTATAAGTTCAATATGAGAGCATTCTTTATGGCTTGGGGCTTAAATGAGGCTATAAACATAGAATCCCCAAAAGAAGTCTCTTTCAAATTGAAGCATCCAATGGTTTGGGGCTTAATTGAGTCTTCTATGTGGACCCCATATACCATATTTTACTCGATCAACCAATCAAAACAAACAAAATTATAAAATAATAATATGGAGGGCTTAATTGGGGGCTACTATTTAGTAGCCGTTTTTCAAGGTCTACTATTTAGTAGCCCCAAAGAAGCCTCCATTAGAGGTGTTTTTGGGCTTCTAAGCCTCAATTGAAGGTGTTTTTGGGCTTCTTTGTCGCTTAATTTGTACTTTAAGCTCCAAAGAAGCCAAAAAAATTCTCCATAAGGAGTGCTCTGAATTGTGTGAGACTAGTCCCCTTATACTGTCAAGAGTCCTTCGCGTTGTTTTTTTACTTGGTCATTTTGGAACTTTATAAACATCGTTTTTTTTTTTACTCATATAACACATTTTACTATAACAAATGCATGTCTTGATCACCGGTCGGATCAGATGTGGTCCTGAGGTTGTACATGGCCGGAGAAAAAGGTCTATGTTAAGTAGGAGGAGTACATACAGTAACTGATGATGAGAGTGACCACCTTGAATTGAACAGAAGCCCAGCAAGGAAACGATCAGACAAACGACAGATAAGGATAATGATCATTTCCCTCTTCAGAAATTGTTCCAATCTAGAGGACACATGCTATAGAGACTTTTTCTACACAGACTAGCTAGCCAATCTTATATATGATACTACAATTAACCAACTCCTCCCATTGTACAAGTTTCGATTTTGAATAACTTAGGGGGAGTATGTTGGGGCCGAACCTTATTAGGTTTGGGTCTTTTTCTTAGCTCAAGTTTTCCCGATTTCGGCTTTGGGTTTCTCATGAAGCTTCGATAGTTTATTCTGTAAATTAAACTGCTTGCCACTTACCAGTTTGTGAACATAGGGTGGAGGGGTAGGGCAAAAATATGTAGTGTTCATCTTGTTCATGGTGTTAGCACTTTAAATTTCTTGCCACTTGCATCTTATGCATAAAGTGTAGGAGTGTTGATTTAAGAGTTTGATGGAACTATTTGAAAGAATATAGGATCGATATAACTTGCTTTAGATACAAATTACTTCATCCAGCTGCAGTCAGTCCAAGATTGACTATGGGGTTCAATGAACACCTACGTCAACATCTACAGGTATTGACAGTAACCTGCGGATTAGTAAACAAACACAGATAATACATAGAAGTTAAAGCACAACGGAATATAAAGAAGAACCTGTGTTTGAAACTTTTCAAGCAGCTTTGTAAGCTTGCTTGATGCCCAGTCAAGGCAGAAAATCAACTAAGAAAGAACTTGTTCGTACAACGTTGTATACTCTCAATCTCTATCTAGTAACACAACATTAGTCACCTATAAGATGATATAGAATACCCTTCTATCTATTCTACCTTCAATACGTTGTTAGGGAAGTCTAGAATATAAACTAGTGTAAAAGACACGTAAACTAAAACAATAAAACCTAAAACTCTGTAACTCGAATGCTCTCTATTGTTTGTGTCTTCGTCTTCTGTCTGTCGATGCCTTGCTTATATAGTGTTGGAAAGCCTTGATCGACTTCTATCAGGAAACACGTCTTGATGAATCTGGACATGAATTGGTAATGATCTTCTAGTAGGAATCGACTTCCTCTTCAAAGACTCCTTTTCCTTCTATGTCTTGAATTCCTTTTAGAGTCCTTCTTGAACAAGTCTTCTTTCTTCTTTAAGCCTTCTTGTAATTCGACAATTCCCATATATAAATCAACTTTATGCACAAGACAAACAACTACAGTTGTGGAATAGTTATTGTGTTATTAGAATAGGTAAAATTAAATAAAAGAGGCTAAGTGCACTATTTCCAGAATCCAAGGGTTGAGTGAACCTATAGGTGAACACCTATGTCAACTCCCTTGAAACAGTGACACTTACAATCTCCCCCTTTTTGCCCATTCTACACATCACTAAACCTGCACAGTTAGATCAATGAAACATAACATATGCAACACAACTAACTATAGCTTAAGTCTTAAACACATGCAGAAAACTACTTAGACTTAGGATTAAAACTAATTGTCAGAATATTACAAGCAGTTAAAAAACTTCAAGGAACATTCTCCTTGACAAATAGAAAGATTTTCCAGAAGAAAAATCAAAAGGTCAGAATTCAATCTTCACATCACATCAAAAGGACTTGGCCGGCTGTGGACTATCTCCCCCTTGATCAGCATCCCTTCTTCTCTTCCTTGATCTTCTGTGCTCTTCTCCCCCTTGAGGTGTAGTGTTGGCAAAAAGATACTCAAGTCTGAGTTTCTTCAAAGCATCCAACTCAGCTTGCTTGATAGCAATCAACTGATCATAGTTCTCCAGTTGAGTAATTGCAGAGCTAGAGAGCAAGCCACCAAACACTGTACCATAATAATGTACACTGGGTGTACAATAGAAGAACCGGGAATATCAGCAACAGCAGTCTGGGAAGGGATTGGGTCAACCTCTTGCTGAACCTCAAGGTGAATCTCTGGATTCTCAAGAATAGCCTCTTCTGCAGTCCAAGGAAGATCATTACCAGGCTTTAAAAAGTAAGACTTCTGAATAGTAATAATCTCAGGAGCAGTCTTAATCAATCTCCTTGGCCACAAACACATGATGATCATTAGCAAGCATCCCACAAATCAACCTTGGGTAAGAGAGCTTGACTGTGGAACCTTGGTCTTCACAGCATCCATATGCTTCAGAATCTGTAGCCCTAAAATTATAAGCAATTCTTTCTTCAATTTGTACAGAAAATAGGCAAGTTCCTTATAAAGATTAGTCCTATTGGTAGAAGGCAGCCAATTCTTGATAGCAACAGAGTGTAGCACAGTGAGGAATGGAGTAAGCTTTGCAACTAGAGGCTTCTTTTTCTTCTCAGGCCATGTAGTCATCTGGCCAACAGTAATATTGGAAATAACCTCATCCAGGAAAATTGATACCACATGATCTTCAACATCAGGAGTGCCTAAAAGCTCATTGATGAACTTAGGAGAGAAATCAACAATACTCTCCTTAAAATAGGTAGTGGCATACTTAGGATGTTCATCAGTTGCAATGTTTTTGGATAAAGAACAGTAAAATTTCCTCACAACCTTAAGACTATAAGAGTGCACATTCTAAACCGAGCCTATCCAACCTAAGCTTTCAAGAAAAGCATACGCATTGCAGTCCTTAAAGGCAGCCTCATCAACAGTGCATTCAGGGATTACTTCTCTAGACTCAAAGTTAGGCCAGTCTTCAGCATGCTCCATAGCATAAAATTCCACTTTATAATCATCGGCTTGAATTCCTCTTCAAAGACTCCTTTTACTTCTATGTCTTGAATTCCTTTTAGAGTCCTTCTTGAACAAGTCTTCTTCCTTCTTTAAGCCTTCTTGTAATTCGACAATTCCCATGTATAAATCAACTTCCTGCACAAGACAAACAACTACAGCCGTGGAATAGTTATTGTGTTAGAATAGGTAAAACTAAATAAAAGCGGCTAAGTGCTCTGTTTCCAGAATCCAGGGGTTGAGTGAACCTATAGGTGAACACCTATGTCAACTCCCTTGAAACAGTGACACTTACACTATTTATGACCCTATCTTAAATTGCTTGCCACTTATTTCTCTTATTGACATAGGATATACGAACATCATGATTTTTAGTTGTGAACGAAGGTCCTTACGTGTCTTATTTCCTATGGTAATCTAAGGGTTTTGTCTGGGTTCTAGCTTGGTTCTCGTTGCTTCTCTTGATCACTGGTTAAGGACTGGTCTTGGTTTTCTGCAATGGTCTTCTAGCTTGGATTGGAAGCTGTTATTTGACTTATTTCCTCAAGCTTTCTGTTCTGGGTGTGCAGTTGCTCCTGTATTTGTTAAGGCCAGTTAGCAAAATCGTAAGTCCTATTCAATATGGCATGGTCGTCCTTAATGTATGTCATATTCACAATTCTTGCCGTAAATATGTCGTTCTTGTCATGCACGCAAATGGATGATCTTGAAGATGATACAAACTGTGTGCACGGAGAATAGAGGAAAGCTGATGTGCCGCAAAACTATTGAATCATCCTATTGCACTTAAGAGTTATGGTGTTGTCTCAAACCCATTGCAATGTTTCTGTTCACATGACTGATGACTGGTTCCAAAACTATTAAATCATCCTTAGTTTCATCATCAACCAGACATCGAATGGTCTCCGCCACTATTTCTTATATAATCTGATATATGTGTAAGTAGTAAATCCGATCGAAGAGTGAGGAAGGAGGAAGGATTTGGTTTAGCATGACACAAATCCACCAAAGTTCAAAAATATGTTGACCATAAATAAAACCAAGAATAATGAGCTACATGTGAAATTGTCTGATATTGGAAGTTTGAAATATACAATACGCTGTCACCTCACACGTGTAGCAAGTGCGGGTATTGACTTTGACTGGCCAAAAACCCCACGGATACAGGAGATAATACCCCACCAGCCAGTTTTCCATATGTGGGCCGTTGCAATAGGCCCATTAAGGCCCAGTTGTTCCATGGTGTAACCGAGTCCAGGTAGTTGCTTTAGTTTACAATCATTTCTCTTCGAAATGTCGCTACTATTGACAGCAACCCCTTCTAATTTGTCCATCGATGATGGATGTGCATCAATTTGAATATTCTTTATTGGATGTTTACATATTGATTCACAATTGGAGACTTGGAGTTTTTTATCAAGTGATGTTAATAAAAAGAATTTAAAAAAAAAAAAACCTTTCTCTTTTTTTTTCTTTTCCTCCTGGGAAAACAAACCCGTAATTACAATGAGAGTTATAAATTAATTAGATATATCGTACTCAACGTATTTGTGTAGGCATGAAATAAAAAGTTAATAACGTTCCACGTAAAGGTGAACGGTGCACGTTGTGTCTCATCCTAATTTTCTAATTAAAAAATGAAGACATAAAAGATGTGAAAAACACCAATACAAAATCATAGTCAACACGTGTTGATTCGGAGGCCTTGACGGGCCAAGATACTAAAATCTCAGAAAAATCTCAAAACCAGGAATATTTTTAAATTTTACTGGTTTAACCTCGAATTGACCCCTCCAAAATCGTTGTCTGATTTGACCCGTCCGAGTTTCACAATATAGAATAAATCACGATTTCTTAACTAGTAGGTCAAGACCGACTCTCTAAGCTAGCTCAACTACTAATAAAAAGCTTTTCAACTCTTTAAGCTTTTAAAATCATCATATAATTTCGAAAATTATTTTTTAGTATAATTAACAATTAATATGAGGTTAAATGGAACCTTAGAAAAGTTAACAAATGAAATAAGAACCTTGTGTGGAGATGGAGGGAGTAAAACATAACATTTATACAAGAACGTATTACGTATTTAAACAAAATATGTGATATTATAATCTAAGATTATATTCTTTTCACCTAATGAATATAAATCAAATTTATTATAGTATAAAAAATTACTAAATAAATTTTAACTAACATAAACTGATTTAACTTTAACTGAAACTGATCTTTTCTTCAAATGATGATAAATTATCGACCTAAATGGACTGCACGCTATTTAAAATTGGAATCAATCAAGCAATGATAAGACCATCTCCAATCATAAGACTCAATACTACATTTTTATTCTTTCCTTCATAAGACCATAAGACCAAACCCCTCTTCATCTCCAACCATAAGACGCAACTATACATTTTTTATTATTCTCGGAAAAAAAAAACTATACATTTTTTATTCTTTTATTTTTCATTAATATTATTCTTTATTCCATTTATTCATAAAATAACTTACTATCTTATAATATATTCTTTTAAATTGTTAGTTAATTAAAATAAAGTTAATTTTTTTTAAAAAATTTCAACAATGTAGAAACAAATACAATACTTGATAATAAAAATTGCGATACTTGAAATAGAAAAAACACAATACTTGATAATAAAAATTGCAATACTTGAAATTGAAAAATTACAATACTTGAAATTGCAATATTTAAGTTGCGCTAGTGTGTTTGTCATTTTTTTAATTTGTAGCGCTTTTTATTGCAAGTGTATTTTTTGTTATTGAATTGAACATTTTTATTATATTATCATAGTGGTATTTTATATTTTATACAATATATTAAATAATAAATCAATTTAAAGAAAATATGAAAATAAAAATATAAATATGAAAAAGAAACAATATTTAAAATAAAGAAAAAAGGTAGAAGAAAACAAACAAATAAAAGAAACAAATAAAGTGGAAATAAAAAGAAAAAGAAAAAAAGAATAAGATAATAATAAAATATTACAAAAGATGGATTTTATGTGGGAATGCTCATCTTTTGCATAAGATGATAAGACCAATTTTTTCACTCCTTCAACCGTGAATCTTATGAGAGTTTTATGCATAATACCCTCATAAAACTAGTGGTCGGAGATAGTAAGTGTTATCTATTCACCACGTTGAAATCATGCAGAGCCATTAGCCAACCACCAGACATTACATTGGTACTCATTTCTTTAACAAATATTGTAAATTCATAGTACCAATTGTTGAAATTTTTCATCAAGAAAAATAATAATAATCGTAAGTCCCAATTAATTATTAATTTATATATTCTTTTTTTGACATCCGAATCATTTCTTTATATTTTCTATTATGAAAACTATCCCACGTTAATATATAATATTAATATAATATTACTACTAAATAAAATCAATCATTAAAACTGTGCAAAAATGACATGTCATCAGAATGGCGAGACCGGGAAAGTAGTAATCTACCTTTAAAATCGTCTATCAAGAGAATTACACAAAAATTATATTCGCATCTTCAACCAATTAAGAAGATAATAAAAATGGCGGGACACATCGCACGTACAGTAGTTTTATTTTGTTAATGCACTATCAACATAAGTCGATGACATTACAGGCATGATTAGCACTTTCAAAGTCTATTTAACAATCATCAATTTTAAAATTCATGAGGATGAGTGCACGAAATAACCTTGACTGTGATCCAACAATAAGCATAGAATAATTTTTATTTAAATCTGTTAATAAAATCTAATTTGCCTGAGGAGTTGAAACTAAGCTACCTAAGCGGAGCCCAATACATTTTCTATGTTTCAAAATGTACAAAACTCTATACAAAGAATTAGTTATGTTATGCTAAGTGTTTAAATAAGTAGTACCACTTCAAACTTAGCCTAACTTTCATCACTTTCATCTGACTATTTCACTTCCATCAAGTGTTGACAAGTGAAAGTGATTGCAAGGAAAAAGTGTTATTTTTTTCCCTTTAAAACAGCAAAAAAAAAATATTTAAAAAAAATAAAAGTCATGCTACAAAGAATATGAGAAATATTAAAACTCGAAGCTTCTTAGTGCGGGCTAATTTCACACAGTAACGGTGAAACTTGGATGCCGCGAGACTGGCAAAAAGTTCCGATGGTTATCACCCCCTCATCGGCGGTTGCCAGGAGCAAAGATGAATCAGGGAGATAGGGTTCGAAGTTTGCAGATGGAAAATAACCAAATGGAGCAGACGGTGATGATTACTTTGGTTAATAACACGCCGCCGGCTGTGACTGGAACTGGATCTTAGGATGAACGCAGAGATGCACATGATAGTGCACAGGGGGATAGACAAACGATTGATCCAAAATCGGCTATAAGAGGCAACCAGTTGGCTAAGAAAGGCTTTGGGGTACCTTTTTACGTTCTGATTATAGTTAATGGGTGTGGTTGACATAGTCATGGGTGACTTGAGATTTGAGGTTGAGTTTTGGGAAAATACTCTCGTCATGTATAAAATAGGGGTTGAGTTGTCTATGAATGCAGTTAGACAATTTATTCCGAAAGTTTGGTTGTTTGTGTTGATGCTAGGTATGTACTACATTGACAAGGGACATTTCATGTTGCAACTTGAGAGTGCTCATGACAGAGTTAAAGTAATGATGAATGGACCTTACACAATTTATAACTCACCCATGATATTAAAACAATGGACAATAGATTTTGTTTTTGAGAAGGACAAACTTCGACTGGTCCCAATTTGGATTAACTTTCCCTAGTTGCCTGATACTGTGTGCAGTACCTCTGGGCTGGGAAAGATTTGCAGTCTACTTGGGAAGCCTATGTTTAGCGATGAATGTACTGCTAAGAAGTTTTGAGTCTCTTATGCTCGAGTTCTCATAGAAATTGATATTACAAGACCATTGTGTAAAGAAGTTGGTGTAAGGAATCCTAAGGGTAGCCTCTACAAGTAGCCTGCCTTGTATGAGTGGGATACATCATCCAAAGCTTTCCTGGACAGGCTGGATAAATGTATGGGGGGAAGGGGTTCAGGGTGCTGATAATGAGATAAATGTGAAAAATGGTAAGGAGTGGATGTCAAAATAGGTTCCTGCATAGAAGATACAAGTGCAACAAGTAAGAAATCTATGCAGGTTCAACAAAAGCAGCATGAAAAACATGTGCAGGTTCAACAAAAACAACTTGTGACTGTTCAACATGTGAAAGGTGTTACAAAGGTGGTCCAGCCTACGCCTCTTGAGATTGGTAAGCACGCAAAAGGGGATGCTAGAATTTGACAATCACAACAGGACTGGACTGAGGTGGTACCTAAGAAGAATACAAGTAAACAAGGACAAGGGCATGTTGTTGATGTAACTGCTATTAAATTTGGTGAGCATGACTTTGAGTATGGAAATGGTTTTAAACTTATGCAACCTGAGGATGGGTATGGAACCTGTTCCATGATTCTTTCATGGAACGTAAGGGGCTTGAATAAAGCAGCAAAGTATAGTGAGGTATGCCCCTTCCTCAACAAGAATGTATCTTTTGTTGCGCTACTTCAAACTAGAACAAAAAAAAAAAAAAAAAAAAAAAAAAAAAAAAAAAAAAAAAAAACCTACACAATTATGATAAGCATGGTAATGGTTGTATTTGTTGCAGAAAAAGCAAAAATACTAATTTTTTTGCACCATGTTAGGTGTCAAAGTAAGAGCTGATGGTGTTGGGTTTACCACAGTAGAGGAATCTTTAGCAACAGAGACGTGATAAGTGTTGGTCCCTTTAAAACAACAAGTAAAGACTAGAGGGGGGGGGGGTGGTGAATAGACTTTGCAAACTTTTTTGTCGTTTAAAACTTTCTCATCAAGTACTTACTACTTTTCAGTAATGAGTTTGCTGGTACTTAACTTTCTCAGCAAGTGCTTGTTACTTTTCAGTGACAAGTTTGCTGATACTTAAAAACAGAGTGCGGAAGTCTTTTACAATAAGTGCTTTTGTCAGAAAGCTAATTTCAGCAAGTAAGCAGATAAACAGTGTAAACCAAAGTAGCTTGCTGAAAGGTAACTCCAGAAATGTAAATCACACAAACACTTTTATAGTGGTATCTGAGAGTGGCGTAATCTCTCAACTAATCCACTTTGTCCTTTCTAGGACTGAATCCACTAAGATAAGATATGATGTTCCTTACAAATCCTATCACTAACGATTCTCATAAACCAAAGCACACTTGCCTTGTTTCCAACCTAAATTAGAGAACTAAACCTTGTTCTCCACCAAACTTGGGACACTTAATCAGCAATACTATGCTTGATTAGTTCCCCCTGAATTCCACGTCTGAATAAGGGTGTTTATAAGTTAGAGAGGTTTGGGATCAGATGACTTGAATATAACTTTGCAGTTATAACAAGTAATCTAAAGAAACTCAACTTGTAATACTTTGCAGTAAGCAAGTTTGTTATTTCTGGTGTCAAGACTTGTTCTTGTTTAGAAGAAAGAACACTTAACTAATTTCTTAGATATCAATGTTCTACTTCTTCACAAGTAGCTTTTGTTTCAAGCTTAAGTCTTGGAACAGATCAATAGGCAGTAAAGAGTAGAGAAGGATTTGAGTGTTTAAAGCACAAGTGAGAGTTTGATCACGTTGTTGACACGCCCTTCCACTCAGCCTAAGGACCTCTATTTATAGTGTCTCTAGGAAGTCGTTTGAATTTCAAATTTTAAGGCTTGTACCTTAAGATGTCACTATCAATCTTTTGTACTTTCAGCAGCGATCTTCATTTGTCTTCTTGTCTTCATGTTCTTCGCGTGCTGACTTTGCATTTAATGTTCTTTGAAACAAATTCAAATATGAACGTTGGAGTCAAAATGCACGTAATCTTCAGCAAGGAGGTCACATATGTTGTAAGCAAGCGGCCAGTCTCAGTTTCAGCAAACACAACCTACTCTGTCATATAGATTTTCACTTATGCAAGTTGTTGTTGAGAATATCACTTTCTGAGACAACATGTGCCTTTGTAAATACCTTTCTAAGAATTCTTCTAAGTCTTCAGTCTTCGAATCTTCAACTTTCTGAGCGGTTCTAGGTCTTCAATAGTTTGTTTGTGAAAACAAAGTACATCATCAGCAAGCTTAAGAACCTAACTAGTACCTACACTAAGTATTTCAGCACTACAAGAAAACAGCCTTTAGCGACGGATTATTAGATACGGATACTATCTGTCGCTAATTAGTGACGGATCGCTATTGTTAGCGACGGATGAGGACGAACTGCGCTCTAAGCCCAGTTCGTGCCTCTGGAGACCCAATCCGGCTCAAGCTTAGCGACGGATGACAGCGATCCGTCGCTATATGAGCGACGGAAGACATTATCCGTCGCTAAACTCGTTGACCATACTGGTTACTTTAATAAGGAAAATAGAAAATAAAATAAAATAAATATTTAGCGACGGATGGACTTATCCGTCGCTAAGCAATTATATACAGACCGCAATTTCCCCCTTTCTTCCCCATTTCGATTTCAATCCCTAACTCTCTCAACCTCTCAACCGCCTCCCCTCATCGATCGACCACCACCACACCGTCGGCGTGCCACCACCACCGCACGACATCCTTCTATCGACGTCACTACCACCACTCCTTCCTTCCAATTGGCGTGCCACCACCACAGTAGAATCACCACCACCACTTCTGCTTTATTGTTGCTGCCGTACCACCACCGCGCCGTCGTCCCTGCCGGAGTTCATCCCTCCCTTTGTCATCTTCATTTGATATGGGTTAGTAACCCTAATTTCTCCAATTTAATTTTTTTCCAGTTTTATTTAATTTCTCAATGTTATTGTCCCATTTAGGTTAAGAACAAAGTTAGCTTGTTTTCGAATTGAAATGATGAAATTAGAACAATGTGGTACTATTCGAATTGAACAAGGTTAGCTTGTTTTCGAATTAAGTTGTAAGGCTTAAGATTTTATTTTTACTGGATTTATTTTGAGAATGATATGCTCTGAACCATGACTTGATTGCATAATTTTAGTTAATTTTTAATTAATTCTATTAATGTTGCATATTTAAATTAATAGCTTGATTTGGGGATGTTTTAGGTTGCAAAATGCCCATTAGTAGTAGTGTAAATTTAGGCTTATGGAACTATCGAGGATAAATGTTAGATTTTGAGTTTTAAGGCTTAAGATTTTGTTTTTACTTGTGCTATGTTGGAAATAGTGGTAGAATTGGTAGTACTGGTTTACATTAAATGATGGATTAAATTAGATTAATTAGATCAAATTTTGTATTAAATTAGATTTTTAAATGTAGGCTATGTATCCTTGCATTTTTTGGTCTTTCACATATGCATTTTGCAACTTCATTTGGATTTGTAAATCATAAGTTTACAGCATAAAGTAAAGCATAAAATCCAGTGTCGTTTCTTATCAGTGTATACTCAAAGTCCATTTATTGTTTCTTACGGTTGTTCTTAAACGTGCAGATCATGCCGAGGCCAAAGAAACCGGGGAAGCTGTTGGCGGCCAGCAGCCGTAGCTACGCCGAGCCAGAATCACCATTCCGCACCCCTAGTAGTCAGCCGGAGTCGGGGGGACCTCGGCGACTCATGTCAATGAGACCCAGTCCCCTGGCCCCCGTTCTAGCAGCAGTGCAGGGTCTACTGGCCCAAACGTGTTTGCTAACCTGCCGGATGATGGGTACAGGGGGGAGGTGTACAGGGCGGGTGAGCGGGTGAATGGCAAGCTCGTCGTCTGGCCCATGCCTGGGCATGTGTAATTTATTTAGTTGGATTAATTTGTGTGTTTGGTATTGTATGTTTTATTTAGTTGGATTAATTTGTGTGTTTGGTATTGTATGTTTTATTTAGTTGGATTAATTTGTGTATGTTATTGCAACAGGATGATGCCGAGGGAGGCTGCAAAGTTCATCAGCAAAGAATCCACGAAGAAAGTGGATCTCCCACCACTTGGAGCCCAGTGGCATACTTTTACTCCGGAGCGGAAGGCGGAGATTTGGAATGCTCTGGAGGTTAGTAATCTTTCTTCTTCTCTTATGGTTTAATCTTTCTTTACTTGGGTGATATGTTAGTCACCGTGTGTTAGTTGAAATAGGACAATGTGCAATTGTTTGGGTGATATGTTAGTCACCGTGTGTTAGTTGAAAATAGGACAATGTGCAATTGTTTGGGTGATATGTTAGTCACCGTGTCATATATATGTTAGTCTGAATTTGTATACTTTCTGAAATGTAGGAGAAGTTCTTCCTCCCCAACAAGTTCAAGTCGGATCTGTGGTATGCCTTCGAACATGAAGGCTCCGAAGCCTTCCGGAAGAAGGTCACCAAGATCAAGGCATCGGGGAAGAAGCCGGGGTGGATTGGGGAGGAGGAGTGGCCCCTGTGGAAGCAGTATTGGGCGGAGAACCTTCAAGCCCAGAAGCTATCGGACCAGAACAGGGAGAACCGGGCCCATAATCCACCGGATGGGACAGGCTCGGTGAAGCATCGGCTGGGTTTGAAATCCCAGTTGGCGCGCCACATGGACGCGGTAAGTCACGTACTTTGTTATAGTTTCTTTTTCTTTCTTAAGTCTTATTTCAATTCAATCATTACTTTATTAATTTATATATATTTTTTGATGAAGATATCGGAGGGGAGGGAGCAAACCATGTGGGATCACTTCTGTGAGGCTCATGGGGAGCTGGATAAGGATGGCAAGATGACCTTCCAGTCTGATATGTTTTATATTTTTTCGATTCCTGAGCTTCTTGTTGAATATTTGATTCTTCGATGAATAACGTACTAATTAAATCGTTAATTGTTTGTTTGAATTTTCAGGCGGAGTTCCTGGCCAGGACTGAGAACCTTGATCTCACGGTAGAGGAGGAGAACACCATCTATCTCGAGATCACGAGTCTCGATGAAAAGGGACGTGTCTTCGGCATGGGCAACCTCTCGCAGGCGATAGCGGAGACGGTGAACCAGGGTGGCTCCTCCTCCAACTCCTCCAAGCGCTGAAGGGGACAAGCCGATGTGCCTCCCGAGTTCCTCCAGGAGCAGCAGCAGCTGAAGGCGACTGTCCAGCAGCATGCCCAGGACAATGCTCGGTTGAGGGCAGAGCAGACGAAGTTGAGGCATGGATTCAAGAGATCCATCGAGTGGATCATGACGCAGTATGCCCCCCCGGTGGAGCGCCACCTCCCGACTTCTTCATGTTCGATGATGCCGATGCCCCCCCTAATGACCCCCAGGATCTCAGCAGTAGTACTCCTTTTTTATTTTTCGAACAATTTTTTTCTATTCCGAACAATTTTTTTTCATGTTCCTTTGCTTAGGACAATTAGTACTTTCACTTTATTAATGCTTAGAACAATTTTTTTTTGTATATAATGTTTAGTTACGAAAATGTTTACGTATTTGCGGTGTACAACTACAAAAAAAAAATAATAATAAATAAACAAATAAAAAAATATTCCAGACCAATTAGCGACGGATTAAACCATCCGTCGTCAACTCTCGTCTGCCCAGCACCTGACACGTGTTCCAGCAATATAGCGACGGATAATTTCATCCGTCGTCATATTGTAGGGACGGATCAATAATCCGTCTCAACTTTGGTCAACAATGAAGGTTGCGACGGATCGTCTAATCCGTCGCTAAAAACAGCGACGGATCATATTATCCGTCGCTTATTTCATTAGCGACGCCACTTTTCGCGACGTCCTATTTAGCGACGGGCTTTCCGTCGCTAATGGCATTTAGCGACGGATCGCTCACATATAGCGACGGATGGCATCCGTCGCTAAATTCTGTTTTTCTTGTAGTGCAACAAACGTTCCTATTTTATAATGTCCTTAAAATTCTAAATTCCTATGGACCTTAAGAGTACTAGTTACTGGACTTTACTTAATTTAGCACGGTTAATTGCTCATCAAAATGCCTTATCTCAGAACATGATTGTCTTGCTGAAAAAGCATGGTTATGGCATAAACGAACAAGTCACCTAGACTTCAAGGCGCTGAATAAGCTGTCTAAAAAGGCACTTGTAGTTGGATTACCTAAGGTTACTTTTAAGAAGGATGGTGTTTGCACTGCATGTCAGCAAGGTAAGCAAACCAAAACTTATTTCAAGAACAAGGCAGTACCGTCAACTACAAAACCTTTAGAACTCTTGCACATGGACTTGTTTGAATCTTCTTCAACAAGCTATGTTGGTAAGAAGTATGGTCTGGTGGTGGTAGATGATTATTCAAGATTCACTTGGGTACTTTTCATCAAACACAAGTCTGAAACAAGGACTGAAATACCTAACTTACTGAATAAGCTCGAAGTCATGAAAAATGACAAGGTAAAAATCATCAGAACAGATCTTGGTACTGAGTTTGTAAACCAGTACATGACGAACGTGTCAGATTCAGTCAAATAAATTTGTAATTAGCCAAAGGCAATCCACAACTACAACGAAAACCGTAGTGTAGTAGCAGAATGACTCGAGTGTCGTTCTCTCATGACTATACTAGCTTTATCAAATCTAACAAGAAAATATAAAACAGCAGATAGAAAGCAATAGGGGGTTTTCAAGCAGATAATGGAGATTGGTGATAGTATGGTCCTTCTTAACATAATGGGTCGATAATCATGCATAAATTCCTCGGTCTTGCATAGAGATCTTTGAATCAATCTTGTGTCCTTGTGCAAGTATTAAGCACTACGAAGATAATATGGGTCTGACTCATCAACAACTAACGTCCTAATGTGTTCCGTAATTATTCAACACTACGAAGATAATTGGTCTGATTGGTTGACAAGTGTCCAAGTGTGCATAATGATCAATACAACATACGAGAATTTTGGTTTCAACTGATCAACGAAATAAAGCAATGACACGGAGTATAATGCGCGATATAGCCATTAGCATGATTATCTTCCCTCGCTAAGAATTCACATACTACCACCAACGATAAATTTAGCTACTCATAGGCATGCAATCAATAGCAATCATAGAAGAAAACATATTGAAAGAATATAAAATAAGTAGATAAAAGTTGTAAGATACAAAGTTACCGAAGGTTGTCAATCTCCGGATGATTGCGATCCTACGCGCTCCAATCTACTATGAAAAAGTATCCCCTAAGCTATGGAACTCCCAGGACAGGTCCCGGGAAGTTCCTACCTAAAACTATAGAGAGAGGTGAGAAAGTAGGCTTGGAAAGATATGATTTTCGGAGAGAAAACTCGCAACTATATATAGGCCTGATTTTAGCCCGCGGCGGTTCGCCCCGTGACTCCGGCGGTTCGTCCCACAGTGTAAACGCGGAATTTCCGCGTTTTCGACGCTGTTTTGGATTTCTTCACCTTTTCGGACTCGGTTTCAGACTTCTAATGGCCTTCTAACCTCTAGATTCGACCCCTAGACTCCAAATCCTATCCAGAAACCTTCAGATACTCCAAATAGGCTTCTGGAACACCAATTCCTTGTAGACTTCAATATAATTGCCCGTAAATCTCCGAATTTCAACCAAAACCTGTAAAATAAAATCTAAAGGGAAACGTGACACTATTCTAATAAAATGTACTAAAATATAGCTAAATTATGATAGAGGATAGCTAAATTAGGTGAAAAAGACTCGAATGAAAGTGTAAAATACACATTCATCAGTACATAACTGAGTATTGCACCTCTAAAGGCATACAACATCAGTTATCCTCAGTAAGGACACCTCAACAAAATGGTGTTGCTGAAAGGAAGAATCGTACCCTTAAGGAAGCAGCTAGAACCATGCTTGCTGACACTGAAATAAGTGAAGCTTATTGGGTTGAAGCGATTAATACCGCCTTCTATACTCAAAATAGATGTTTGATAACTAAGGAATACAACAAAACTCCCTATGAGTTATTTGTTGGAAGACCTCCTAACATCACTCATCTAAGAGTATTTGGTTGCAAATGCTTTGTTCTTAACAATGGTAGAGAATATTTAAAGACATTTCAACCAAAGGTAGATGAAGCGATATTTCTTGGTTACTCCTTACATAGCAAAGTTTATAGAATTTACAACAAAAAGGCATAAAAGATTAATTGAAGAATCAGTGCATGTTGTATTCTATGAAAAGATGCAAGGAGTTCCCGCTGAAGAAGAAATATCAGATTGTCTGAAGAAACTACTCATACACGAGCAAAGAACTGAATCCAATGCTGGAAATGTCAAATCTATTGAACTTAATGATGATTCTGACAATGACACTCCAACTCCAAGTCATGTCAAGATAAGTGTAGTTCATGATAAGGAATTCCTGGCTAAAGACGCAGTTGCTCCAGATGTTGCTGAAACTACGCAACCCCCTGTGTCTGCTGACAAGTTATCTCAAACCACCAATGCTGAACAAGTAGTTGCTGATGAACCTATTTCAGTTGAGACACAACTAGATACCAGTAGTACTGAACAAGTACATGCTGAAGAGTCACATGCTGAAACACAAACATATCCAGATCCAAAGAGCAGAAAACCTATTAACAAATGGATTAGAGATCATCCCTCTAATGATATGATTGGTGATATTGACAAACGCCAAGTGACTAGATCCAAAGTATCTACCAATTAAGAACTTGCTGAAGAAGCAATTGTCGTTGAGGTAAAAGCTTTGTTCTCGTGCTTTGTTTCAGAAATTGAGCCCAAAACCATAGAAGAATATAAAGCATTCTGAATGGATCAAGGCAATGCAAGAAGAACTGGATCAATTCGAAAGGAACAAAGTCTGGAAACTTGTACCCCTTGCTGAAGGAAAGAAAGCAATTGGTACAAATTGGGTGTTCAGAAACAAGCTGAGTGAGTTTGGTGAAGTAACAAGGAACAAAGCATGTTTAGTTGCTCAAGGTTATTGCCAGACTGAAGGATTGGATTATGATGAGTTGATGAACGTGTATTTTACACTTTCATTCGAGTCTTTTTTCACCAATTTAGCTATCCTCTATGTTAATATAGCTATATTTTAATGCATTTTATTAGAATAGTATCACGTTTCCCTTTAGTTTGTATTTTACAGGTTTTGGGTGAATAACATGGTTTTCCGGGCAATTATATTGAAGAGAACGAAGAATTGGTGTTCCGGAGGTATTTTGGAGTATCTAGAAGATTCCGGATAGGATTTGAAGTCTAGGGGTCGAGTTTGAAGGCTAAAAGGTCACTAGAAGGCAAAAACGGAGTCCGAAAAGGAAAAGAAATCCAAAAACGCGTCGAAAACGCGTAACCTGCCGACTGGAGGTCCCAGGCGATTCGCCCGGGACGTGGGGCGGTTCGCCCCACACCAGGCGATTCGCCCGGTGTGTGGGGCGACTCGCCCCACACCTGCTGAACCTCTATATATAGTTGCTCAGTTTCTCCGTTTTTTCATACTTTCTCAGATACCTTTTTTCATACCTTTCTCATTAGTTTTAGGGGAGAATTCTCCAGAGCTTGTTCTGGGAATTCTTAGCTTAGGAGATACTTTTTCTTATCGATTTGGAGCTTGTGAGATCGCGATTCTTCGGAGATTGACAACCTTCGGTAACATTGTATCTCAGATTTTTCTACTTTATATTTATTTATCTTTCAACATGTTTTCATTCAATCTCGCTATGATTTCTGTTGATTGCATGACATCTATGAGTAGCTAAATTTATCGTTGGTGATAGTATGTGATTCTTAGCGAAGGGTTAATAATTATGCTGATGGCGGTAAAGCGAATCAGACTTTGAGTTATTGCTTTATTTCTTTGATCTATCTAAGCCCTCTATCTTCGTAGTGTTGAATAATAACGGAACACAATTGGACAATTCATTGATCAAAGATCTCTATGCAAAACGATCGGGTACTTCATGCATGATTATTAACATGCTATGCTTTGAATGATCACACAATCACTAACTTTCATTATCTGATAAGAAAAACCTTTGCTAAGTAGTTTGTTGATTTTATAGTTTAACTTAGATTAGATAAAGCTAGTTATAGTCCTTAGAGATCGACACTCGAGGTTATTTTACTGCTACACTACGGTTTTCGTTGTAGTTGTGAATTGCCTTTGGCTAAATACAAATTTATTTGATTAATTAGAATCTGACAAATTCCGGTTCATCATGAGTCCTATGCACCAGTTGCAAGATTGGATGCTATTAGACTTTTCTTAGCCTTTGCTGCTCATAATGACTTCATAGTTTATCAAATGGATGTTAAAAGTGCATTCTTAAATGGTGAACTTGTTGAAGAAGTCTATATAGAACAACCCCCTGGTTTTGAACTTCCCTCAGAAACCAAGATGGTATATAAGCTTCAGAAAGCTGTATATGGTCTAAAGCAAGCACCTTGAGCTTGGTATGATACCTTAGCTAAGTTCTTGCTAGATAATGGTTTCAAGAAGGGTGAAGTTGATAAAACCTTATTTACCATGAATCATGATGGTAAAATACTCTTAGTCAAGATTTATGTGTATGACATAATTTTTGGTTCTAAGGACAAGCAACTTTGTGATGATTTTGTCAAACTCATGACAAACAAGTTTGAAATGAGCATGATGGGCAAATTGAATTATTTCCTAGGTTTGCAAGTCAAGCAACTCAAGGATGGAATATTCATTAAATCAAGCCAAGTATGCAAAGGAAATGCTCATAAAGTTCAAGATCAAAGAGGAAGAGAAACCTGAAAAGATCCCTATGAGTGTTAGTACCAAATTGGGCTATACTAAACAAGACAAAAGTGTGGGTGAACACAAGTATAGGAAGCTCATTGGTTCCTTGCTGTATTTAACAACAAGTAGGCCTGACATTCAGTATGATGTTTGTGTGTGTGCAAGATTTCAATCTGATCCTAGAGAGTCACACTACAAGAAAGCACTCAAAATACTAAAATATGTCAAAAGCACAGTCAATGTTGGATTATGGTATCCAAAAGATTATGGATTAGAATTGGTTGGTTATTCAGATGTTGACCATGGTGGATCAACCCTTGATCGAAAAAGTACCCCGGGAACTTGTCAGTTTCTACGTACAAGATTAATTTCATGGTTCAACAAGAAGCAAACTTGTGTGGCCAATTCATCCACTGAATCTGAATACATTGCGGTTGGTTGTTGTACTGCTCAAATCCTTTGGATTCAACAACAACTAAGAGATTATGGTATTTCATCAAATAAAACACCAATCTTTTGTGATAATACAAGTGCTATTGCTATCACGCAAAATCCTAAGTTTCACTCAAGGACAAAGCACATTGATATTGGACATCATTTCATTAGAGATCATGTGGAAAAAGGAGACATTGAGGTTGTAAAGATAGATACTGATGATCAACTTGCTGACATCTTTACCAAGCCTCTTCCAGATAATAGGTTCGCAATGCTAAGGTATAACCTTGGATTGATTGAACTACCTCAATAAAAGGGTACATTGATTGGATTGTTGAAACGGACATTCAGCAAGCCAACAGTTGTTTAAAGATTTAATTATCCCTTCAAAGTCCCTTTTTACTTGGTTCTACTAAGAGATGGTTGTACACAAAGTGTTTGCTGAAACACACATTCAGCAATTAAATCCTTCAAACAGAGTATTTGTTAGGAAACTTGGTCACTTGCTGAAACAGGTATTCAGTAAGAAACATCTAAGGATTTCCGAAACGGGTATTCAGACAATCAAGGATACTGAAACAGGTACTCAAGTATCAAAGGATAAATTTGAGACCGGAACTCAGCAAAGAGCAAGATTATATTCACTAAAGAAGAACTTACCTAAAATATCTCACTATAAAAGGGATTTACTGAGACGGGAACTCAGGAACATCTTTTACCTAAAGAAAAAAAGAGATATTTTATTATAAGGGGGAACTTTCAGCAATTACAAGGCTTGTTACTTATAAAGTAATTGCTAAATTTAGAACGATTAAAATTGCTGAAAAGACTCTCTAATACTCCAGAAAGCTATTAGCTTCTAAGTAAAATAGATAAAATCCCTTGATTCAAGGTAAAATCTAATGTGACGTTAATCGTGACACAGATAAACTCGCTATTAATCATGACATGAAATGCAATCGTGACCATTGATTTTAAAGCAGTTGATGATCCAACGGTTAATGTTATAAAGTGAAAACAAGCTCTGACGGTTTCGGGTTAGTGGACCACTACGCATGTAATGCAAAAGCTCCACTAACTCATTGTATCTCTGTTTTACCCTTGCTGAAGACTCAAAACCATTGAGTTTCTCACACAACAGAGATACTATATAAATGAAGAGTTAGAGAAAGACAAAATTCTTTAACTCCACATTTCCTTTCTCTGCAAAAATTTCTCTAGCATGTGCTCTGAAACACTGTACCTCCGGTCAAAAAGAAAAGCATCTTTTTCGTACTCCTATCCCCCATTCTTACCTTACTATATAAAGAGATGGCTCCCAAGAGACAAAAAACCATGAACACCAAGTCCTCAAAGGCAGACAGTGCTGGAAAAAGCAAAGCTTCCACTCCGGCCGCATCTCCGGCGAAGAACACAGTAAAAATTGTGTTAGCAAACAACCGGGTTACTGAAAGAACCATGCCTCCCGCATATCTCAACACTGCAAAGTGTGAGCAGATGATGCAATGGGGTGGATTTGCAAAAGACAAGTATATCCGATACTTCTATGAACAAGAACTTGACGAAGAAAATGTTGAGGCGATGAATTACATCAATCAACAAGGCCTACTTTTCTTTATCACTGCTCACCCTAAAAATAAAGTGACTATGGTGGACACTATGGAATTCTACAACAATGCAGAAATCCAAACCCTTACTGATGAACAAGGAATCACTAAAAAAGTGATTTCTACAACAGTACAAGGAAAGAAAATCATCCTGAAATGGATTGATTTGGAAAACATCTTTCAGATTCCAACTACTGGAACTGAAGATGACATCATTGCCCCACTGTTGAGAAGATTGAAGCCTTCTACAGTGATGTCAGAAATGAAAGGATGAAGAAAGGAGAAATTGCTCCTATTACTTGGAACAAGTTCACAAAAAGAAAACATCTTTGTCATTCTCTTGGACTAGTAGCGTTGCTACTCATAAAAGTCTTAGACTCCCAAGTTGGAGGAATAGACCAAGTCGGCCTGAAAAGATGGCCATTGCTGATGCACATTTATGAGAACAAAACCAACATCAACTGGGCTAAATACATCTTCAACAGATTTGTTGATTGTATTTCAAAGTTCAAAGTCAATGTGGAAGACGATACTGTCTCGCCAATGTTCCCAGTGATGTATGGACTAAAGATTTGTTACATCTTGGAACATTTCCAGATCAAGCTAAGAAACCCATTGCCAATCAAAAAGTCAGTATGCAATGTGGGAAGAGCTTTCTACAAGCTAAATGGACCCAAGGATGCTGACAAACAGTCCAAGAAAGCAACAGAGTCAAATGTTGTTGATACTGCTGCGGTTGCTGACACTAAGGCACCCAGCAAAAGATCAAAGAAGAGAAAAGCTGATGATGATACTCAAACTGCAGCTTCATCAGCTGATCCTGTTCCTAAGAAGGCCAGAACAAAAAATCTTCCCTAGGAATAAAATGACGGCAAGAAAGTCAGTTCTGATCGTTCATGAGATATAGGACGATGATACAATAGTGGTTGCTGAAAAGCAAGCCACGCCATTAGTTGTTGTAGAAGCACTTGCTGAAGCTTCTACAAATCCAATTAATTTGGATCCATCTACTGAAGAAAGACCACAAGGCAGTGGAAATGAAATTCCTGCCTTAGACAGAATTGATGATATCTACATTGTAGATAATCTTGCGGATACAACACTTGAGCCAGCAAGTGATATGATATTGCTGCAGACCTCAGAAAGGTTGCACTTGCTGAAGACGTTGCCAACAAAGCAACAAAAGAAAAAGAGACAGTTGATGAGATAGCAACTAGTCAAGAAAAGGAAGCTGCTGAGACAGCAACTATTGAAGAACCAGTTGCTGAGACTGCAACTGTTCAAAATCAAGAGTTTGCTGAAACTCATCAAGAAGCATCATTCGATGACGCATCTCATGATGCTGAGAATGTAAGACCAAGTTCACCACTCACTTCAATAGACAAAGTCCAACTGGTACTGACTGACCTAAGCCAGAAAATGAACATGGAGATTGATGATAACTCCAACAAGTCAGTGGACCTTTTTATGACAAGTAGTGAACTAAGAGGTCTAGATACTTCTGCTCAACCTATCCATTCTGAGACAAGGGAGATTGTTGATGCTACACAGCTTTCTCATTTAGAGCAAGAAAAGAAGTCTGCTGAAGATTTGGTCCCAGATAATGAAGAAGCAAACAATGCTGAAGGGACTGAGTCACCACCTGTCATTCTTCAGCAGACTTCTCATGATACAAGGCAGAAGAGTGCTGAAACTTCTGCACCAGAATCTACAACTCCTGCTCAACAGGATGAACAAAACAAGGATGTTGCTACAGCTCCTGTTGAATTGGAAGTAGTTCCTGCACAACCAAGTGTGCAACATGAGCTTGCTGAGAACCAGCAGGCTCAAAAGGAGATAAAAGAAGCAGTTCTCATCACAGAAGTCCATGAAGTTAGTTCAGATGAACTTTACTCAAACTTCAAGAGAAACACTTTGACCAGAGTTGATAAGTCTGTCAGCAACTGGCAAAGGTACAGAAGAATGGACTTCTCAGATCTTCACATCCATCTCTCAAATGAAAAGAAGAGAAACTCTCTCATCAAGCTTGAGACTTTCATACACTCTATCCTTCCTGAAGAGCTATCTTATTATCAGCAAATGAATGCTAATCTGGTTGTCACAATCAGAGAGAATATGAAAGCTAAGTTTAAGAGTGTCTCTCCAGCTGAACAAGATGTGATGCTCAAAGGCTCATTTGTGCGAGTGGTGGCTGATCCCCACAAAATCAATGAGGAAGAAGAGGTAACAAGTCAGGCTAAGTACAAACATCTAGAGTTAGTTATTCTAACTGATGATGATGAAGAAGAGGAGGATGAGAATGTCCCTGAAGATTCAAGTGATGATGAATCAAAAGATTCAAAGGACAGCAAGGACGAGGATGATGACAATCAAGGTCCTGGTCCAGATGCTGGTGGAGAGAAATTGTCAGTTGCTGATCAAGAAGATCAAGCACATGCTGACACCCAAGAAGCTGAACAACCTCCCAGCAAGCAACAAGAATCTGCTTCAACTCCTGCTGACCGATCCACTCTAGCAACTGAACAAGTTGCTGAGACTTAAGAAGAATATGCCAAAAGCGGGCTGAAATGCCTAAAGGAAAAGCAAAGATTTCTGATGCCGAGATAATCTTACTCGAAGCTCAGGTCACTGATCCAAACCATGAGGAAGATGAAATCTTTGATGAAGATTATCAAAGAGCAATGAAGAATAGTCTACAGATTCATGTATCAAGCACTCAACACCTAGATATTGCTCAATCTTCAGGAGGGAATAACATGGAAGAATCCTCCCTTCCACCTACTGCTGGTGAAACTCCAGTCGTTGAGTCTCAAGAGTTGCTTTCAGCAACCACTCAACTAAAAGTATCTGAGGCAAAAGACTTAGGCATCAAGGTTGCTGGCCTTAATGAACCTGATGAGGAAGAAGACTTGTCAGATTTCTCAGCACATGAAGAAGAAAAATAAAAAGAACAAAAAGTGGTAGAACAAAAGTGGTAGAAATTCCTCTAGCATCCATCAATTCTGATGAAGGAGATGAGGAAAGAAGCCGTTTGCTGAGAAATGATGACCAATTTGCCACAGAGCTCAAAGCTCATTCACTTGCTCCCTCTATAGTGCCTTTCCCAAACGTTGAGGAATTTACTCCAAGAATCAAGGCACTAATGGTTGTTCACAAAGCATGCCAAGAAGAGGATGATGCACTGCTTGCTGAGAGTCCACTCAACATAGAAAAGATACTGGCTATTGTGCTGAAACACACTACTACTCTTACTATAGCTCAGAAAGATATAAGTCTACATCACAAGAGCTATGAAGATGATGTCAGCAAAGCACTCAAACTTGCCAAAAGTGCATTAACCAAGGCTCTGGCAATTATGGAAGAAAAGGGTTAACAACGAGCGACGACATGAGGAGAATTTGGCTTTTATCAAGGAAGAACTGTCTAAACTTACATCTGATCAGCAAAACATGATTCTTAAGTACAACAACCTTCATACTCTTGCTGAAAATTGCAACGAGTTTTTCTCTGCTCACATCATCCCGATATTGCAATCCATGTCTAAGGGGGGAGATACACAGAAAAAGTCTTCAAAAGACAAATCATCTACTACTCCCTCTTCAGCTCTACTAAAACTGCCTGGACTGCCACCCAGAGAACCTCTTGCTGACACTGAGCAAAGTTCTAAGAGAAAAGCTGAAATAGATTCTGAAAGGAGTTTAGCAAATCCAAAAAGGAGAAGAACTTCTGCTGATACTTCAGAACACTGTCAACCTGAGAGTCATCAAGGGAATAATGATGATGACGACAGAACTATTGCTCAGGTTATCAAAGAAAAATCCATCAATGCCTTAACTCCATCTGGTAACACAAAATTGCTATCCTCTGGTTCTTCAGCAAAAAACAAAGATAGTAATTCAAAGCAAAGAAGAAGGCAAAGAAGGGCCACTGAACAAGAAGCAAACAGAAGAAAAGCCCGAGAAGCTGTTAGCTTGGGTGTACAATACTCCAAAACAAGCAACAAAGACACTACTCAAAGTGTAATCCGAAAAAGACAAGGCTTTTTCATTCTAAAGCTTGAAGATCTCCTTGAAAATGATCACTTCCCAAGACCAGTCCTTGAACAAATGGATAAATGGAATGTGATCAAGGTTGCATCCAAAGAAAGAGATCATTGTCCCACCTTTGATGACAGAAAACTTTGGCTGGACGTTGAGGTCAAAACAAGAAGGATGGCTCTATCAAAGAACTTAAGAGACACGCCACCTTACTTCAAGCCAATTGAAATCACCCATTACTATGATGAATGGCTTAAAAAGGCAATACCAAAGATGATGGTGACTCCATATGAGCTCTTCTATCTGACAAAAGAAGATGTTGATGAAGACTTTAGATATCTTGAGAAAATCTATAAGAAGTACAATCTAAGTGATCTCCAAATCGAACATGTGAGCTGCTGGGGACTTCACATTTGGACTGAAGTTTTGAAAAAGCAAGATCCCTCAGCAGACCACAAGCTAATTTGCAGACTTGCAAGGGATATGCAACTTCAAGTCAGAAAGCTTCTTGAAGATTATGAAGCTGACTGTGAAGAATTCCCTAAGATTGTTGATGAAAGCTTGAAGGATGTTTACAAAGATTGCTTCTAGATTTTTCTCAGATAGTCTAGTCTTTACTTTTGATTGTTGTTTGCTAACTTATCTTATGCTTTCATGTAAACTTACTTGGAAAGATAACTTTCAGCAATCAATTGCTTTTGGTCAACTTTATTCGTTTTTCTGATTATGCAAGTTATATATGCTTACTGTTTGATTACTTCAAGTATAATTTGCATTACTCAACTGATTTATTCAACATCAGAAACTTATAAAAAGTTGTAATTAATTTAGTCATGGATTGCTAACATAAAAAAGGGGGAAATTTGTTATGGAACTTGTAATTTTGATAAGCAATTAATCATGCTAAATTAAGTAAAGTCCAGTAACTAGTACTCTTAAGGTCCATAGGAATTTAGAATTTTAAGGACATTGTAAAAGAGGAACGTTTGCTGAAAGACTTAGTGTAGGTACTAGTTAGGTTGTTAAGCTTGCTGATGATGTACTTTGTTTTCACAAACAAACTATGAAGACCTAGAACCGCTCAGAAAGTGGAAAATTCGAAGACTGAAGACTTAGAAGAATTCTGAGAAAGGTATCTACAAAGGCACATGTTGCTTCAGAAAGCGAGAATTTCAGCAACAGCTTGCATAAGTGAAAATCTATATGACAAAGTAGGTTGTGCTTGCTGAAACTGAGATAGCTCACTTGCTAACAACATATGTGACCTCCTTGCTGAAGAGTACTTGCATTTTGGCTCCAACGTTCATATTTGCATTTGATTCAAAAGAACATTAAATGCAAAGTAAGCGCGCGAAGAACATGAAGACAAGAAGACAAACGACGAGCGCTGCTGAAAGTACAAAAGCAAGATAGTGACATCTTAAGGTACAAAGCCTTAGAATTTGAAATTCAAACGGCTCCCTTGAGACACTATAAATAGAAGACCTTAGGTTGAGTAGAAGGGTGTGTCAACAACGTGATCAAACTCTCACTTGTGCTTTAAACACTCAAATCCTTCTCTACTCTTTACTGCCTATTGATCCGTTCCAAGACTTAAGCTTGATACAAAAGCTACTTATGAAGATGTAGAACATTAAAAGCTAAGAAATTAGTTAAGTGTTCTTTCTTTTAAACAAGGAAAAGTCTTGACACCAGAAACATCAAACTTACTTACTGCAAAGTATTACAAGTTGTGTTTCTTTAGATTTCTTGTTATAGCTGCAAAGTTATATTCAAGTCATCTCATCCCAAACCTCTCTAACTGATAAACACTCTTATACAGGCGTGGAACTCAGGGGAGACTAATCGAGCATAGTTTTGCTAATTAAAGTCCCAAGTTTGGTGGAGAACAAGGTTATAGTTCTCTAGTTTAGGTTGGAAACAAGGAAATTGTGCTTTGGTTTCTGAGAATCATTAGTGATAGGATTTGTAAGGAACCTCATATCTTATCATAGTTGATTAGTTGAGAGATTACGCCATTCTCAGATACCACTATGAAAGTGTTTGTGTGATTTACTTTACTGTATTTAGCTTTCAGCAAGCTACTTTGTTTTACACTGTTATTCTGCTTACTTGCTGAAACTAGTTTTCTGACAAAAGCACTTATTGTAAAAGATTTTCGCACTCTGTTTTAAGTATCAGCAAACTCATTACTGAAAATTAATAAGCACTTGCTGAGAAAGTTAAGTATCAACAAACTAATAAGTACTTGCTGAGAAAGTTTTAAATGACGAAAAGTTTGAAAAGACTATTCAGCCCCCCTAGTCTTTTGTTGTTGTTTAAAGGGACCAACACAAAGATCCATATATTCAGATCACAGAAGAACAAAGTGAGAGTAATAGTTCTGAATATTAAGCTAACCATGCTTAAAGTTGCATATATCCAGTTCTAACTGGAACTATCAAGCAGAATGGTCCTGAAAGTAAATCCGATGCAAGTAATCCAACATTTTCTTAGCAATGGTATGAGGCCTTAAATTCAGAACTATGTGAGATTCAACAAAGCTAAGAATCAAGCTTCTAACTTTAGCATCTTTGACCTCCCAAGCAGCCTTCGCTTTGTCATCATCAGTAGTAGACTTGGCGGTCTAGAGGTCTTTTCCTTTGAGAAAGGTTTCAAATTGAAAAATCCAAGTAGCATAATTCTTACCATTGAATTTAGGACATTGATTCTCAAGCTTATCCACGGGAGAAGTGAAATCGAACAACAAAACACCAAAGAATAGGACCCAAGAGAACTCTAGAAGATAAATTAATTGAAGAACACAAGACCGACTTTGGGGAAGGGAGGAGACCGGTCGAAGGAGGTCGCTGGAGATAGGCGACGCTGTCAAAAGTGGGTCGAGCTGGAAGAAGAGATTAGAGGAGATCGACTTCTGATCTGAGCGTAAACAGAAGTGGCTATAGATAATGAGAGATAAAAAAATTTCTTTCTGTCAACCAAGACTCAGAGAGATATGGCTCTGATGCCATATCAAATATACTAAGTGTTAATTAGTTGGCCCATTAGTTGTTGGCCCAATTAACCAAGTCCATTTGCCCAAGCCCAAAAACATTACCCTAACCCTAGTCATCTATATACATGAGTCTTTCTCCATTAGTAAGAGAGCAGTCGTGAAATACTACTGCCATCGATCCACACTCACAGAGAAGAAAAGAGATCTTGGAAGCTTTGTGTGTTCTTCCTCCTCCTCCCTCTTTGCTTTGTGCCTTCTCTACTCCATATACTTTGTGTTAGTGGTTTATTGGGCTTGTGTTGGTAGACTACCTTTGTGGTCTTGGTGGTGCACTTGATTGGAATAGGTTAACCGGGCTAAAGGAATTGCTGAGCCGACGAATTATTGATCTTGAATTTACATTACAGTGGAACCAGAGCTTGGTTCTTGTTAATTCGTCGTAGTTCGGATTCGTGGCTGATTTGGGTTTGTCCCAAATTCGTTTGGGAGTCAGATCGATCGACCCACCGTTTTTGATTGGGTTAGTTGCTGTCCGATCTGTTCGTTGGGGCCGTTGGGGCCGTAGTGCTGCTCCTGTGCGGTGCGTTGCCAATCTGTGTTGGGAGGTCAGATCGTGCTCTGTTTTTTTTCCTCGTGGTGGCCCCTTGCTCTGATCTTTTTTTTCTCTTTTTGATTCGGGGCTGTCTGGATCCGTTCGTGTTGCTCCTGTGCGTTCTGTGTTGCGGTTTGGTTGCTGCAACGGACTGGAGTTTGAGTCGCTGCTTAGTGCGGCTGTTGCTGTCCAGTTCGTTCGTTCCTTGCTGCCTGGGTCAATTCGTACTGTACTGCAGCTGTTCATTCTGCTGTTGTTGCTGAGTTTGCTGTTGCTATTTGGATTTGCGCTTGGAGGTCTGCCTCTACAATTCTCTATCTCTGCTTCCGCTCTTGCGTACTCCAGCTACGCTCGGTAAGTCTAAATTTTCAGTCAGAAAATTTAGCTCAGGTAAATTGGCTTAAAACCCTTAGTGACCGGGTGCCCCGGTATAGGTTGGAGCCGTGCTGTTTATTTTCTGTTAGTCCGGATGCTCCGGCTGGTTATGTGATTGCATTTCTGTGGCATTTTTTGTTTTTCTCGTTTTTTATGACTTCCATTATGTATGGCATAATTCCATTTAACGGTAAAAATAATTTTGATGTTTGGGGACAGAAAGTTAAGTGTGCCCTACAGCAACAGAAATGTTATAAAGCAATTACTGGAAAATATTCTGCTACTGATGATGAGGAGAAACAATTTGATATGAATGAATTGGCATGCTCTACTATTTATTTGTATCTTTCTGACTCTGTGATTAGGAAGGTTGGAATTCTTGAATCTGCTAAAGAGCTTTGGAATAAACTTGTTGAACTGTACACTGATACCTCTTTGCCTGGAAAGATGCTCTTACTTGAAAGATTCTTTAGGTTTAAACTTGATTTAACTAAGGATATTGATTGGAATCTTGATGTGTTCACTAAGTTGGTACAAGATATTAAGATGTCTGGTGATGAGCATATAGATGAATACACGCCTATTATTTTGTTGAATGCTATTCCTGATTCATACAATGATGTTAAATCTGCTATTAAGTATGGTAGAGATAATATTACTCTTGATATTGTTGTGAATGGCTTGAAAACAAAGAACTTGATTTGTTACAAAATAAAGGTGGTGCTAGTTCTTCTAGAGATTCTGGTGAGGTTATGCATGTGAGGGGTAGGTCTCAAACTAGGAGTCAACACCAAAAGCATGATAACAATGGTAAGAAACCTTTTGTGCAAGCAAAGAGGAGGTCTAAGTCTAGGAAAAGAAAGTGTTACAATTGTGGTGATCCAAATCACTTTATTAAAGATTGTCCCAAAAAGGTTAATGTGCATGATAATGTGGCTATTCATGATACGGGTGATGTGTTGATGCTATGTGATCATGGTTATGTGAACTCTGTGACCTCCTTGTCTGAACATGAGTGGTTAATTGATTCTGGTTGTACCTTCCACATGTCTCCTTTTAGAAATTTGTTTTCTAATTATAAAGAGCTTGAAAATTGCTATGTGTCTTTAGCAAATGAGAAAAAGTGCAATGTCTTAGGAACGGGTGATGTATGTCTTAAGTTTTCTTCTGGCTCTGTGTTTACTTTGAAGAATGTGCGCCATGTTCCTGATTTGCGCTATAATTTGCTTTCTTGTGTTGCTCTTGAGGATGATGGTTTGGAGGGAAAGTGGGGGAATGGGACTATGAAAATCTTGAAGGGTTCTCTTGTTTTGTTTAAGGCTGAAAAGAAAAATAACTTGTATGTTTGTCGTGCTGAACCTGTTCTTGGCTATGTGAATGCTGTGAAAGATGATAAATCTGTGTTATGGCATAATAGGTTAGGACATATGAGTAATAAAGGTCTTGACATCATGCATAGGAGTGGTCATTTTGGTGATGATTGTGTGACTTCTGTGCAATTTTGTGAATCATGTGTTTTAGGTAAACAACAAAAGATTAAGTTCCCCGTTTCCTCTTACCCCAATGTGACTAAGTGTTCTGATGTGCTTGAATATGTTCATGCGGATGTGTGGGGTCCTGCTAGTGTCTCTACTCATGGAGGGAAACACTATTTCTTGTCTTTGATTGATGACTTTTCCCGAAAAGTTTGGGTCTGTCTGTTAGAAAGAAAATCTGATGTTTTTGATAAGTTTAAGAATTGGAAGGTTCTTGTTGAGATACAATCAGGAAAGAAAATTAAAGTGCTTATAACTGATAATGGTCTTGAGTTTTGCAATAAGGAACTTGATGGTTTATGTGCTTCTTTTGGTATTAAGCGTCATAGAACTGTTCCTTACACCCCGCAACAAAATGGTGTTGTTGAAAGAATGAATAGAACTCTTCTAGAGAAAGTGAGGTGTATGTTGGCCTCATCTGGGCTCTCTAAGAAGTTTTGGGGTGAAGCTTTATGTGCTGCGACTTATCTCATAAATAGGTCGCCTTCTGTTCCCCTAGGAGGGAAATGCCCAGAAGTTGTTTTCACTGGAAAACCACTTGATTTGTCTAATGTGAAAGTATTTGGTTGTGCTGCATATGTTCATCAAAAGGGTGATAAACTTGATCCTAGGTCTAAGAAATGTATTTTCTTGGGTTATCCTGAAGGGGTTAAGGGTTATAGATTGTGGAATAGACATGAACCTGGCTTTAAAGTTGTGATAAGTAGAGATGTGATATTCAATGAGACTGAATTTCCTTGCTTATCTGTGCCTTCTCTGGTTCCAAATCTGATGGTGCTTCCATTAAGGTGGAGCACATGCCTGCTAATTTCCCTGTTAAGCATGATGAAAATTCTCTTGATATGCCTAATGTGTTAGATGAAAATAATGTGCAAGATGAACATAATGTGCTAGATGAGCATGATGTGTTAGATGAGCATGATGTGTCTAATGGAAATGTGCATGAGAATGAGTTGCCTAATGAAAATGTGCATGATAATTTGCCAAATGAGCATGATGAACATGAATTGCATGACTATGCCCTTACTAGGGATAGAGTAAAGAGAGTTCCTAAGAAAAATCCAAATATTTTCAATAATGACTTTGTGAGCAATATTTCTGATTTTGCCTTCAATGTGTTTGAATCTCTTGCTTGCAATGAACCGAAAACTTATGATGAAGCTTTGAAATCTAAACAATCTGATAAGTGGCGTGTGGCCATGAAAAGTGAGATGGACTCCTTACGTGTCAATGAAACTTGGGTTCTTGTTCCTAAACCTGATAACTGTTCTATTGTGGAATGTAAGTGGTTGTTTAAGGTTAAGGAAGAGTCTGAACATGTTAGATTTAAAGCTAGGCTTGTTGCTAAGGGATTTACTCAAAAGGAGGGAATAGACTATGCTGAAATCTTTGCTCCTATTGTTAAATTCACTACTGTTAGAATGATACTTGCTTTAGTTGCACATTTTGATTGGGAAATGAAACAAATGGATGTGACTACTGCTTTCTTGCATGGTGAACTTGACAAGGTGATTTATATGAAACAACCTGAGGGATTTGTAGATCCCAAGAAGCGTGATTATGTGTGTCTGTTGAAAAAGTCTTTGTATGGTCTTAAACAGTCACCTAGGCAATGGAACATAAGATTTGACAAGTGCATGCAATCTTTGGAATTTGTCAATAGTCATTCTGATCCTTGCTTGTATTTTAAGAATACTGCTTCTGTGCCTTTGTTTCTATTGATCTATGTGGATGATATGTTGATCATCAGTCCTTGCTTGAAGTCTATTGCGCATGTGCAAAAGTGTCTTTGTGAAAACTTTGCTATGAAAGACTTAGGAGATGCAAAAAGGATTCTTGGCATAAACATTGTTAGGGATAGAAATAAATCTACTCTTGTGTTAAATCAGATTTCATATGTTGAAAAGATTTTGAGTAAATTTAACATGTTGTCTGCTGATCCTACGGATGTGCCTCTTGCTTCCCACTTTGTGTTAAGTAAGTATCAGTCTCCCAAGACTGATTCTGAAATGAATAGTATGAAGAAGGTGCCTTATGCAAATGCTATAGGTTCAGTTATGTACCTCATGGTTAGTTCTAGACCTGATCTTGCTTACCCTATGAGTTGTTTAAGCAAATATATGTCTAATCCTGGTATGCCTCATTGGAATGCTTTGAAGTGGCTTCTGAGATATTTGATATCATCTGTGAATTTTGGCTTGACTTTCTCTAAGTGCTCTGAAGGTGTGAAACTTGTTGGCTATGCTGATTCTAATTATGCTAAAGATAGTGATAATGGTAAATCCACCACTTCCTATGTGTTTACCTTCTGTGGTTCGTGCATTAGTTGGAAATCTCAATTACAACCTATTGTTTCCATATCTACTACTGAAGCTGAGTATATTGCTCTTACTGAAGCTTTCAAAGAAGCTATGTGGTTAAAGGGTCTTGTGTCTGAAATTGGTTTTCTTGAACAAGATGTGGTTGTGTTCTCTGATAGTCAATCTGCTATTCACCTTTGTAAGAACCCTGTGTTTCATGATAGGACTAAGCATATAAATGTTAGGTTCCATTTCATTCGTGATATAGTTGAAAAGGGTATTATTAAGTTGGCCAAGGTTGCTTCTCAGTTTAATCCTGCTGATATGGGTACTAAGTGTTTGCCTGTTAATAAACTTTTGTCGTGTCAGAGGATGTTAAACTTTGATATTAGATGATTGCTTTGTGTATGTATTATCTCGCATGTCATACTTTGTGTTTGCTATGCTTGATAGTCATCTTTGTGGTTGCATCGCATGCTTTGTGTATGTTATGCTTATATATGTCTTTGTGATTGCTTTGCATGCTTTGTGTGTTGCTTTGCATGGTAATTGCCTACTTGCTTTGTATGCTTTGTGTGTGCGGCCCCTGGTTATTACCCATTGATCTTTGTGATCATAGAGTTTTCTTTGTGGATACTCAAACTTCCACTTGCATTTTCTTTGTGAACTTGTAGGTGGGTCGGCGATGATGAGTCCTCCGGTTCCTATGTCCTTAGTGCACCATCGTGGGCCAAAGGTGGAGATTGTTAATTAGTTGGCCCATTAGTTGTTGGCCCAATTAACCAAGTCCATTTGCCCAAGCCCAAAAACATTACCCTAACCCTAGTCATCTATATACATGAGTCTTTCTCCATTAGACTCGCTGCATCGGTGCCGGCGTGGGTGCCGGCGTGGGTGCACGGCGTCCCACGCCGCGGCACCCCGCCGCATCGATGCAGGGACGCCGGGGCAACAACCCCGGCGTCTGTGCTATTTCAGCACCGCGTCGTGAGACGACGCGGTGTTGAAATAGTGAGGGGCTGCCACTTGGCAGCCCCTCAATGGTCCCTTTTATTTATTTTTTTTTGTTTTTTTTTCTTTATTTGCTTTTATACTCCAACGGACAAAAACGGCTATAACTCGAAAAATAAAAATGCAAACAATAAATAAAAATCACCAACAGCTCTATTTTTTCAAGATCTATAAATAGAGACCAATCTCGACTATGTTTGGAGCACCCCATCTCCAGCTCCCATTTCTCTCTTAATTAAACTCAAAATACACTCTTAACATCAAAAACCCCCTTAACCCTCCATTTTTTTGTCCGGTGAGATGGAGTTCAACGGTCAGCTTTACACTCGTGAAACTCTTGCATATATGAAGGAATATGAGAAAGAGTTGTACGCAGAGCTCATGAGCCAACTTCGCAAACCGTTGTTGAACTCTACCTCCCCGAATGTCGTTCGCCCTTTGTTTCAAAATGAGCCCGAAGAGCCAAACACCCAAAATTTCCCATCTCCTCAGTCTCAAATACCGGGAATGTTCTCCCAAACTCCTGAGTTCGTTGCAGAGACTCAGCCCCAAAATCAGCCAAAGCCAACGGGTCGTAGCCGAAAAGGGAAGGAGGCCGCCACTGATGCGACAAACGCCAAGGCTCCACCACGGAACGTGCAATGGACCGAGAAGGAAGATTTGGTTCTCCTTCGTTGCTATATGGATGTTTGCTCAGATCCTATCGTCGGTACGAACCAGAGGTATGCTACTTTATTCAAAAAGGTTCATGAAATGTATGAGGAGGCTAGGGCGGACGGGTTGCACGCCGGACTTATCCACCGCACTCCAGATTCAATGCGCAAAAGAGTCGACCGTATGAAGAAGGAAATTAATAATTGGCTTGGCTGTTATGAGAGGGCTGTGAGTGCAGTTGGCCAGCGTAGTGGATTCAACAACGACGATGTGGTCAACACGGCTCAGGAATTTCACAAGGAAAACACACTGTACAGCTCTGGTTTTCATCTGTTTAAACAGTGGGATGTTGTGAAGTCGTACCCGATGTATGAAATGTACTTGAATTGGGAGACTCACTTGAAGAAGAAGCAAGATCCAAACAATGTCACTGTGGATGTTGATGTAGATGGGGATGAACGAATGGAGTCAACGGGAGGTGGCAGTAGTGGGACGAAGCGATACCACTTAGTTGATGACAGTGTCTCGAGTCCGAAACGCCCTATGGGTCGGGACAAGGCGAAAAGGATGGCACAAGGTGGAAGTTCTTGCAACTCCGCAATGGAGACGATAGGTGAGGGATGGGTGCAATTCAATGGTAATTATCCCCAGGCTCTTGAGTATGAAAGACAGAGGATTGAGTGGGACAAGGAAGCTCATAACAGCAGGCTCGCCTTTGAAAGGGAGAAGGAGGAAAAGAGGGAGGCCAGGAAACTGAAGGACCAGTACTTGAAAGAGGAGAAGTTGAGGAATGAGCGGATGAAATTCCTGATGGATCTGTTGCCTCACTACGATAATTTGAATGCCGAGCAGAGAGCAGTGGCAGATGCACTCAGAGCCGAATTGTTTCCGAACAATTGAGTGGTGAAACTTGTTTAAGTGTGTTTGTTAAGTGTTTAAGTGTGTTTGTTTAGGCATTTAAGTGTGGCGTGTTTGTACTTTAATTTTCGCATTGTGTTATTTCAACTCCGTAAGTGTGACCTGTTTGTATTTTCATTTCCCATGTATCCGTTGTAATGAAATGAATTTGCTTTGAATTTGAATTTGAATTTGTCAGGAATCAAAAGTTTACTTTTAGTCAAACAACTTTTTAATTTGCTTTGTCAGGAATCAGAACTTTACTTTGTCAGATATCATGAATTTGAATTCGGCAGGAATCATAACACTACTTGAGGCATCCTATGCAATCTGACTCAGCCATGACTAAGCATGTTATCTTATCTTTTGAAATCTTATCTCCAAAAATCTTATCTTCAAAAATCTTATCATATCCGAGGCAATGTGTCTCATCCATGTCTATATAATGCAACTCTGGAACTTAATTTAGATACACCAACCCTTCATCCACTTCTTAAGTTTAAAATAATCATGTCATCAAGCTCTTCATCATCAAGCTCGTCATCGTCTGATGAAAGTTTGAATTTTGCATCCTCCGCCTCTTCCTCGAATACCTTCAAACAAGCTCAAAAGTTCATAATGAACAACATACCCCATATGATGCACTCCATCCAACAACATCAACAACAAGAACAACCAAAAAACACTTCAAAGAAGAAGCGAAAATATATTGACAGGGAAAGAGTTTCACGTGCCGTGCTACTCGAGCGTGATTACTTTGGTCAGGTCGCTCCTTATGCAGATAAGTTCCGACGCAGATACAGAATGCGTAGGGCCTTGTTTGAACGAGTAGTTGCTGGTGTTGTGCATCAAGATGATTACTTTGTCTGCAAGCTAGATGCTGCTGGCCGTCAAGGGTTATCCACACTCCAAAAATGTACCGCAGCCATTCGAATGCTAGCTTATGGGTGTTGTGCTGACTCGGTTGATGAGTATTGTCGCCTTGGTGAAAGTACGGCTTTGAAATGTCTCTCGCGTTTTTGTGACGTTGTGGTTGCAGAGTTTGGCGCAACCTACATGAGGAGGGCCAATGAAGATGACTTACGGCGACTTCTAGCAATCAACAAGGCAAGAGGCTTTCCGGGCATGATTGGGAGTATCGACTGTATGCATTGGATTTGGAAGAATTGTCCGACGGCGTGGCACGGTCAATTCCAAGGGAAATGTGGAAGTCCTACCCTTGTGTTAGAAGCTGTGGCATCCCAAGACACTTGGATATGGCATTCATTCTTTGGAGTTTCCGGAAAATTCAATGACTTATCAATCGTGCAGCGTTCACCAGTGTTCGAGGATCTTCTCAACGGCACTGCACCTCCTGTGGAATTTACGGTGAATGGCCATCAATACAGCATGCCGTACTACCTAACTGACGGTATCTATCCAGCATGGGCTACGTTTGTGAGTGCCATCCCCAATCCCATAACTCATAAAGAATCAAAGTTCTCTCAGCTCCAGGAGTCTTGCCGTAAGGATGTGGAACGGGCTTTTGGAGTTATGCAAGCACGGTTTGCAATAATACGAAACCCGGCTCTTGCTCACAACAAGTCCACACTCCGTAAGATCATGGATTGCTGCATCACACTCCACAATATGATAGTTGAGGATGAACGCCACACATACAAAAACTATGAAAGTGAAATGGAAAGCCTGAGGAAAGAGTTTGAGGACGACACAAGGTCTTACGTTGAGGATTTCGATCGTGGAATTCATATTCGAAGGACGACATCAACAATAAACTCTCTGAATGAGTACATGAATATTAACCGACAGATGCATAGCATCAACACGCATGAACGACTAACTTCAGACCTCATGGAACATATCTGGAGGTGTTAGTGATTGATTGTGCGAGCTTCATCAATCGTGTGTCTTATTTGTTTTAAGTTTCAAGCATTTTATGTTTGTGTGTTGTGTGGTTGTTGCATCTCAATTCGTTAGATTTTGTGTTTTAAATTTGATGTGAACTCGTTCTATAATGAGTATGATTCTGTGTTATGTGTTTAAATTTGATGTAAGTTATTTCAAATAAACTATTAAATATATTTTGTTTTAATTTTAGTTCATCTTATCATATTATAATTATCGAAAAAAAAAATTAAAAAAAAAAAAAAACCACCATGCCGCGGCATCGTGGCCACCAATGCAGAAACAAGCCACGATGCCGCGGCATGGAGGCAAAATAGTGCATGGTGCCATGGCATGGCATGGCACCAATGCTGGTGGTCTTAGTAAGAGAGCAGCCGTGAAATACTACTGCCATCGATCCACACTCACAGAGAAGAAAAGAGATCTTGGAAGCTTTGTGTGTTCTTCCTCCTCCTCCCTCTTTGCTTTGTGCCTTCTCTACTCCATATACTTTGTGTTAGTGGTTTATTGGGCTTGTGTTGGTAGACTACCTTTCTGGTCTTGGTGGTGCACTTGATTGGAATAGGTTAACCGGGCTAAAGGAATTGCTGAGCCGACGAATTATTGATCTTGAATTTACATTACACTAAGAACTAATGAACTAATGTTAAGGTTGATGAATTACCGCTGAGATTATGCTTTCTTATATGATATGAATGATATGAGAATGCATACCTATATATAAATGAGGTCACAACCCAATTAAGGTAAAGATAAGTAATACCAAAACTGATTTTTTTTTTATGTAATCTCGATTAAGAATATATACTAACCCTTATAACATATTTATAGTTCTACCATATTTTATCAAATTCTTTATTCGTTTTCTATTTAAACAATATAATACTTAGGCTCTGTTTGATTCGCTTCAAAATTTCTAAACTGAACTGAACTTAATAAATCTGAATTGAACTTAGTTTAACTGAAATTAAAATGAAATGAACAAAACCTTTTACAGTGTTTATTCATTCTTTACTACACTAGTGAGTAACTAGTATACCTCTTATAATAATATCCGTGGAACACACCATATCCCTCCTTCGAACGAAGAATGTGCCATTAGACTTTTTATGTTGACTTTCACCATAAATTTATAAATTAATCTAATTTACTCACCGGAAACTAAGTATTTACTAAAATTATATTTTGAAATTACATTCATAATATAATTCTTTTAAATATTTTTGCCATTTACATAGCAATAAATAATTTGTGGTAAAAATCAACATCAAAATATCAAACTATCAAAGACAACACGTTATTCATGGGACAGACGGAGTACGTATTATCAATTATCAATGCACATGAATGAACTTCAGCCATAAGGTTAGTGATTCATATCCACTAACCAGGCCTAGATAAGATCCTCCTAAAGGAATTGTAGGCCATAAGAAACCCTGTCAAGTTTTCAGGGTTGCATGACTACAGATAGTACAGTTTCCAGAGTGACCTGGGGATCAAGTGTAGCATTGACTTTGAGAATGCCCTCTGATTCTTCAATCTGAAGAGAATCTATTTGAGATTGCAAAAGATTAGCAGGCATGAAATGATTCCCCTCTGCTGCTCTTTTCTCCAGCCGAACAGCTAGTACCTCAGCCGAAACATCCAACAGGACAAATTTCAATTTACATACATAAGAACCTGGTACATAATCTGGGTCCGCACATCTGAGGATTTCACGGTAATTCTTCTTCAAAGCAGAACATCCAAGAACTACAGTTTTGCCACTTACCAAGTGTACTCTTATGGCATCACGAAGAGTTTCAAGCCAAGGAATGCGATCTTCATCAGAAAGAGGGATCCCACTCTTCATCTTCTCTGTTTCATGACGAAAAAAGAATAACCTAGATTGTACAACAACGTAAAGACTATTTCATAACTTTACCAAATACCTTTGTTTGCCTGTGGATGGTAATCATCCGCATCAAGAAAACAACCATTTATTACTGTAGCTAGCAGACCACCAATTGTTCTACAGAGTCAGGTAAAAGCATATCATAACCAGCCGTATTTATAGCAAACTAACACATTGGCATAAGTATCCATTTCAAATATATAGTTGAAGCAGAAAACAAACAAACTACAGAACAATTATGGTGTCTTATACTGAAGCTAGCATAAGTACGTTTGCTAACTTTAAAGTTCAGGTGGAGAACTATCAAATTATGGTTTAGTAAAGGACTCTACAGTTGGGACTAATGAAGTTTATTTCCACTGACCTCACAGATTTACAAAGCAAAACCATATGGTGCAAAGTATATTACATGCAGTATTTATAAGCATTATCCAGCGTCTATGTTCACACTTGCAAACAATCTAAAAGGCTAGTTAATCTCAGCAGCGAGCAATATAAACTGAAATAGTAAAAGGTAAAATGCACAACTCTCATGTATTGAACACTCAGCTTAAGCTCCACAGCTCATACAACTCAAAAACACATAAAGTTGGGGAACTGAAATAAGAACATCATGAATGAATTATATACTTACGATTTTCCAGCGCCACTGACTCCCATAAGAACAATGGCCATTCCTGTTAGTAGTAGTATACGGATCAGGCGAGGAACTGAAAACTGTATAATTTAAAACAGAAACAGGACACTTTAACTATGCATCAGCGTTATTTAGACTGAGGTGTCATGACACTAGAGGTCATAGGTTCAATTCTCGCCAAGTGCAGGATTATTTATAGTTTATTACTAGATTTGTAATGCTACTTGTGAAATTGTAATGGTTCGATTATTAAAAAAAAAAAACTATGCATCAGCGTTCAAGGAAAATAAATAAATATGTAGGTAACCTTTATCAGATGGCATCTTCTTACACAATCACACACACTACTGATCTCCTAAGATCCTTGTTCTTCCTACTGCTATGTGAGTATTATCAAAACTATCTCTCTATTAGGTAGTTCATAGCCCACAGAATCAATAATCGAACTGAAGATCGCCACAAAATTCCAAAAATCAATAATCGAGCTGAAGATGACGATTTACAGAAACAAGTTAGCATTGATTACGCTAGTTAAGAATGATGAAAAACTTGCACCACGCCACGACACATACTGATACTGTAGAAAGAAAATTAGGTGCCTAAACAAACAGCTACAGTGCTATAAAATACACAGTGATCATCTCAAGTACACGATAACTGAAAACCTCCTAAATTCACATTGAAATTGAAAACAACAGGCATGAAATCCAAGCTATGAGTTATTCCAGTTTAAGTCAATTACAAGGATAAACCATTCAAAATTGACAAGGAAAGGAGAGAGAGAGATTGGAATGTTACTTGAGGTTGGTGATCACTGATCAGGAACAGGTGCTTAGATATTCGGATTGAGGACGCTGAGGATCATTCGACGGAGGAATTGTACGGTCGTTAAGTATCCGCGTGCAGAGTTTGTAATTGTATAATACACACACTGTTTACCCTTTCTGACACAAACTGTCAGAAATCAGAAGGTGAAGAATGTATAAGAACTACGCGGGCAGAAGTAAGAAGGAAAACAGGAGAGGAAACGTATTCGTTCAAATTCGTTATCCCAGCCGAATTAGGAATGACCAACTGTAAATACTAAATAGGCTTTTGTGTATTGAAAGCGTGAGTGAGATCTTTTGAGTTTTGTGTATATAGTTTTACATCTTTACTCGACTGTTAATAAGACTAGATTAGCTAGCTAATTTAATTCTTTCCCTCTTTGGTATAAATAGGTAGAAAACCACTTGATTCCATTATTTACTCTGAATCGATACAGACCGCTTCATTTACTCTCTCGCTCTAAACATGAATTCAACTGTTTCCTTCCGATCATCTTCTCTGGTTACCTTTCAAAGATTTTGTGAATTCGGCGCATGTCCATATCCGTATATCTACATTTTATCGTACACGTTTTGTGTGTTGATTTGGTGTCTAAATGGCTAATGCCAGCATCAGTTTTCTGTCTTCGGGTAATAATATGAGGTATTTCACTTGCAGCGGTGGACCCCAATCACAAGAAAATATATCACCAGAAACACATTACTCTGGTATTTATCCAAAGCCTCTGGTATAAATTAGCACCTCAAATACTCTCATTGGATATCATATCAGATTCGAAGTTGCAAGAAAATTCCTATCTGCTGTACTTTCACAAGGCACCATCAATCTCATAAAAAAACAAAAAAGAAAAAAAAAATCACAGGGAGATGGGATGATGGTGCCTAATGCTGGAGCAACATTCACAGGAAGATGGGAGCCATTACAAGAGTAATCGTTGCAAGCATCTTGATCAACACATGAATAGATGGCCCTGCAGTGTCTTTGAATGGATCCCCAACACTGTAAATAGGAACCAAAGAAAACGTGATTCAGTATGAGATGATACAAGATGTTAGGAATGCAGTTAAAGCACATAAAATTCGATAATGATGTTTCAACATCAATCAGGGATGAAGGAAGCCTGATGATACATGCGATTGTCGTATGGCTGAACTTTAGGTAGATAACATTCTGCCTTAATTCTACGAAAAATCCGAGGCAGATAGATAGCAATAATAAGGCTGCCAAGTCAAAAGGCTGGGAAGGATCTTTCAGCCTTTTTTTGGGTTTAGAAGAGAGAAATGATGTGGACCTTATCTGGTGAATGGTGATATAGGTGAGAATTGAGTTTATCAATTACAGCTAGGATGGAAATGCTTTTTCTTCTACATTTCCATCACTTTACATTTTGTTCTCTTTCATACTAGTGTTTTGCATCAGAAACTCGACACAAAAAAGAGTGACACGCTACCCTCACAAGATAAAAATGAACAAAGTGGCGCAGGACATTGATTACCATCCCTCAGATTATTTCTACTCAAAAGTGCAATTCCCGACAGGTAGAAGCCCATTGTCAATATTCAAAATAATGATAGGTGAAAAAGATGAAACATATAACAATGAAGATTACTAAAATGCCACCAGGACACTTGAAAAGGAATACTTACGTATCACCAGTAACAGCAGCTTTGTGGCAGTCACTGCCTTTCCCTCCTAGAGCACCTGTTTCGATGTATTTTTTTGCATTATCCCAGGCCCCTCCAGCAGTATTCAGGAAAAGTGCCATGAGGATACCAGAAACAGTGGCGAACATCAACATGGAGGAAACTACTTTTGCCCCAAGCAGCGGATGACCCGTATAGTAGCCCAGCACCCGGAACACAAAACCTTCAAAAGAAAAAAAAATGTATTTAAAGATTTGATTAATGAAAACCGAATTAGCAATGGCAAAGCTTCACATAAGGACCATCCTAACAGAAACCAAAAGCAAAATGCAGGAATTCTATAAGTTGAGAGAAGCTCGACGAGTTCCAGCTTTTGAGCATAAGAGGCAGGGGAGGCAAAAGTTCAATTAAATAGAGAATGAATGAATTTTATCGTGTTTTCTTATTTCAGAGAAATCTGCGATCTGTCAACAAGTGCAAAAACGAAAGGAACTTCGCAAATAATGTTAACCACATTGTTCAAAGTGCAAAAAATGTCTAAATTAATTTATGATAACATCTTGTCAGAATATACACTGCACGCATATTTATTTGAGTAATATTTACTCCGGAGATATGTCACAGAATATCAACACTTAAAACATACCAACAGCTATAGGAGAAATAATGGCCAATGCTCCAGGCTTTATCATCTCCCTCAAAGAAGCAGATGCGACAATGGATACACATCGACTATAATCTGGTTTCTCCTTGTACTCCTGCAAAAAAATATATATATATATGATGAGCTTGCATCACCGTGCTAGAGTGGGAGTTCAGAAGAGCATAGAAGGCCTAGAGCAATTATAACACATACCATAATGCCTGGCCTCTCAATGAACTGTCTTCTTACTTCATTAACAACTTCTTGGGCACTTCGACCAACAGCAGAACATGCCCATGCACTAAATAGAAATATAAGCATAGATCCTAAGAGTCCACCAACAAAGACTTCAGGGATTGCAATGTCAACCTATACAAGTTAAAAAGAGAATCTATTCACCAAATGCAATATGACAACAGATTGTGGCTAAACTTCACTGTTCACTCGTAACTTACATGAAAAACGAATTAAATTTAAAAAAAAAAAAGAAGAAGTAAATTTCACAACATTAAGTTCTTACTTGATTAAAGGGTACATTTGCAAAAGAAGCAACTTCATCCATATAAGCACTAAACAGAAGGAAAGATGCAAGTGCTGCAGATCCAATTGCAAATCCCTTGGTGGTAGCTTTCGTAGTATTCCCAACCGCATCAAGAACATCAGTGATCTCACGCACACTATCAGGCTGAGATTGGTATTTGCCACATAAAATATATGCATGTTAGTTAAATGCTTACAATGGTAATAAAAAGCTAAACCACGCAAGATTTTGTCCAGTACCTGCTGACTCATTTCAACAATTCCACCAGCATTGTCAGCTATTGGGCCAAACATATCCATAGTAAGCACATAAGCTGCAGTACTTAGCATTCCCATAGTGGCAACAGCTGTACCAAACAATCCGCCAGTCGGAGTTCCAGACTCATCAATAAGTCCAGAAGTCTGGCCCAGCCAATATGCTGAAATAATTGCTACACTTATTACGAGGACGGGCAGAGCTGTTGATTCAAGACCCAAACTAACTCCAGCAATTATATTTGTTCCATGCCCAGTGGAGCTAGCAAGAGCTAATGTGCGTACAGGCTCATGCTTGTAGTCTGTGTAATATTGAGTGATCCAGACAAAGGCATAAGCTGTCATGATACCAACCAAGCCACATAATGCAAAATTCAACCAAGCTGTAGGTGCTTGTTCCGTATATAGCATCCAGCGTGTTGACTGCATATGCAAAAGAATCAACGACCATCAACCAAATGAACAGGCGAACAATTTACCAAGTAACACATACTCGGGCACACACACAAGTGAGATAACAATGATTGAAAAAGTAAATGAAGTACAAGAGCAGATTGAAATATTACCAAACCAAATGTCAAGACAGCTAATACAATTGTTATAGAATATCCTTTTTGAAGAATAGCCATGGGATCCTCCTTAATACCAAGGGCCGTGGAGTTCCGTGTGTTCCGAATAGAAAAGATTCCCACTGATGATATCACTAGGTCAAATGAATGAACAACCAGAGGAAACAGAATGAAGCCCGATGGATCTGCATGTAAAAATGATAAATGTGAGGACCAGTTAGATTTAGTTCACCAAAGCCGCAAGCAAGTTTCCATGTAAAATCATCTTTGCACAATCATATGAAAATAAACCAAACGGCTGACTAGTCAAATAAACTGCAACAAATGTAATAAAAAAAATCAAACTACACTATCTATTTCATTCTAGATATCCATATTCCCAACAAAAGAAAATGGTAAAACAATAAAAGCTGCTCAGTACAAGTGAAGCCCTTAATGACAGATTGCCCAATGAAATCACAGAGACGGTGTATCTTAACTTGAAATCCAACTTAAATGGGCAAAATGAAAGATGATAGAATGATCGATTATGGCAATAATGTTAAATAACTGAAGTATAGCGCAATTTTGTGACAAAGATCGGGATTGTCAAATGAGCGAATGGAAATTCCTTTTTTTCTATTTAATGCAATGACCGGGGCTGCCAAGTTTCGACCCATTGAAATTAATCCAGATTGATATGTGATATTTTTCAGCAGCTACTTTGCAAAGCATTTTGAAATACATGATTTGCAAACACGCCATTAAACAATTTGGTACCACGGAAATAAAGAGATGAGTTAAATAAACTCTTACAGCCAACTTGATAGGAAGTTAAACTGAATACTCGGGAGTAAAGAAAGGTAAGATCCAAAGAATACAGGGCAAGTGAGCAACAATATCAGAAGCAAATTATTACATCAGGGGTAATTATATTCAGACCATGAAAAGTTTTCATCTAAGAATGCAATAGAGAAGCCATCTCCCAGGAGCAAATGTTCATCAAAGTAAACAAGCAACAAATAGTATTTTCAAAAGGATATATGCATATCAGAGGTCAAGTACACACCTTCAATTTTACAGCGTTTAGCCATTGTTCCACCAAGTATCATAGCACTAATTATTTCTGCTGCAATACTTTCGAAAAGGTCTGCACCTCGAGCAGCACAGTCACCGACATTATCCCCAACCTTTCATAAGACCAACCAGAGAGCAGTTCTAGTGAACAAATTTTGTTGTCAAAGCAACACATGAGAATATAATTACTAGAAGAAAAGTTAATTTCACCATGATATTTCACGAGCAAGAGAAAGAGCCACCAAATTTGTCAAGAGAAATATAAAGGTAAAATTTACGGTTTTGTACCAAATCAGCAATAACAGCAGGATTACGTGGATCATCTTCAGGAATGCCCTGTTCCACTTTCCCAACTAGGTCAGCTCCAACATCAGCAGCTTTTGTATATATTCCTCCACCCAGCTGAGCAAAAAGTGCAACAAATGATGCCCCAAAACCATATCCAACAAGAAGAAGCGGCACTGAGATGGGACAGGTTGAAGGCCATGTTTAGTACAACAGCTATTAGCAAAATATGACACAAAAGCGGCCAGGCAGAAATAGAAAGCTCATTAAGTAGAAAGGTGATAAAGGTGAAGACATACAATCAGTAATCTTCATGCCACCTGGTGAATCCACCCCCAGCAAGACATAAAAGGTGGCATACAGTATTGCTATACCAATAACAGCCATCCCAACAACCACTAAAGCAGAAAAACCACCAGCACGAATAGCAATCTACAAATGAAAGATACCAGTTTGTCAAATTACATACACACCCAGCTTCCCGTAACTAAGAATTATAAATAAAACAGAACCTGCAGCGCCTCTCTTGCAGATCGTCTTGCTGCACTTGAGACTCGAACATTTGCACGAACAGAGACCCACATTCCTACATATCCAGCAATACCAGAACAAAGTGCCCCCAGCAGAAAAGATGCAACAGTGATATATGCAGATGTAACCCTGCGTAACCATATGGACAGCATTCTTGTTACAAACTCTAATATAGAAAATAGGCTACTCTAATATAGAAAATAGGCTACAGTACTTCTTGCCTAGCTTGGTCCCCATGTGTATACATAGAGGATATGTAAAGGTACTAGTATATCATGTAGGACTTTCAATTTTACCTCCCCAAACCAGAAGCTTCTTGTTGTGGAGTTGTACTCCGGAACAAGTATATGAAGAGAATTACAAATCCCAGTACAACTGCCATCTTTGAAATAGTTCCGTACTGGGTTCTAAAGAAACCTTCCGCCCCATCACGTATAGCATCTGATATCTAGCAAGTATGACAACAAGGTCAAGACACAAACAACTTCAAGCTCACAATTATGTGTTAGAAATATCTCAAGGTCACATGCAGAATAGAGATTCATGATTCGTAATAATAGTAGGCATTCGTATAGAAGGAAATTGTCGCGGGTTACATATCCGTTGTTCTATCTTGTCTCTCTAACAAAAGTAAGAAGCACATTGCTCATTCAACTTTCCTACTCTAATAAACATAAGAGTCAAAGAGCCATTATGGATGCACAGGCCACATTCCTATCCAAAATATTTTTTCAAGACACAAAGCTAGTGAAGTAGACAATTTGTTTATTGGTGTACAATCTCAGCGTGAATATGCTCAGGAACTAGTACACAAGGTAGAAAAGAGATTAGTACTGGTGATTTTATTGTTGAAATCTGAAACTAACAGATTAAAATGCTGAACGTCTAATGAATAATTGTAGTACTACTTGGAGACACAATGCCTAATGATGGAGGTATGGACCAGCACCAACAGCAGCCGTTTACTTTCTTTTTTCTTTCATTGTCGTATGAAGGCACTGTCGCAGCGACTTCATAGATAAGATCCACATATGGCAGCACAAAAAGTATGGCAAAAAGTAAATCAGGTAGTAACCATTTCTTTTCCTTTTTATTTGGTGTCATTGCATGTGCAGGGAGAGAGAGATTAACTTGGGAAATAAATTAACAACCAGCGTGAGCCGTTAAACTCCCAAACTTCTCTATTCTATCCTCCTTTTTTCTTTTTTAATTCTCATCAATCCCATAGCTTGTTGAGCGTTAAAAAAGAACGCTATCATCTTTCTTAAACAATAAACTATTGTAATCATAGATGTGACCACATTATAGTTGACTTCCCACGTTAAAAAAGAACGCTATCATCTTTCTTAAACAATAAACTATTGCTTTCTCTGAGTCTCTTCTTGCCTCTCCTAAAAGTCAAGCTCCTTCATAAAGAGCTTGCCAGGCCTACTGTGCAATCCCGGTGGCTCCTCATGAATGGCGTGGCCCAAGCAGAATTGGATGGATCCACAAGTCCTCAAGGATAAATACAGAGAAAATATGCAACAAAAGTGGCACTCTGTCTTCAATAGGACATGATCCATCTTATCCAGCCATTTAAGGTTTGAGTCTTTAGGTTAGGCCTTCGATAGGTGCCAATAGAACCAATAGATCTCTTAGAAACGAACTTCTCCAAGTATTAATCATAATGACATGTTATCTACTGTTGGCCACCTGACTTAACTAAATGTGATTCTGTGAAGAGCGTGTGGCCACAATATTACGTATAAGTTCGCTATTTTCTGCTCCAGTGAAAAATGATTACTGCATAAAGCTGCACATAGTTCTGGGAACACATAATATCTCGTAAGTAGATGAGAATGCAAGATAAACTTTCGGCTCTTGGATGGTCAAAGTAAAGCTTGGATATGGAGTCTCACTTTTTAAGAAGTCAAGACAGAGTCTCAGACTTTACTCTGGTAAGTGTCTTGGATTCCCTGCGCCTCATTAAGGCCCATCAATGCCACAGGGAAGAAATGGAGTGCCACAGAGCATGGACATCCTCTTTTACACATACGACTTCCAAGTCGATACTCCCTCCATCCCAATGAATTGTCTATGTTTGCTTTTTGCACGGTTTTTAATGAGCGCGTTATATTATGTGTTTTAGTGGCGGGGCCCATAATAAAGCGGTAAGACAAAGTGGACAAAAAAGGAAACATAAAGAAATCAATGGGATGGACACAAAGGAAAATGTAAAGAAATGAGTGGTACGGAGGGAGTAGTTTTTTTCATGTTAATTGTGTAGAACGCAAGGTTGAACTGAAAGATAGAAAATAAAATGACTCAAGTTATTTTACTAATGGAATGAGAAACTGACTGGAGAATCCCCAGAGAGGCCAGTGGTTAATAAAGCACCTGCACCCTTGCTCAATAAAATTATTTATAGAAACAAGACCTTTCCCACCTCAATAATTAGAGATGCATTCTCTGTCTTTCACTTACAGCCGAAGTGGCTATAACTATTTGTATTTCCTTAACATCCCCTCATTCTCAAGCCGTCTCATGAAGTGGCTTCGTGGTTCCTCAGAAAGGAAAGGGAACGAAACTGACAATTTGAAAGAAGATCCTCCCCCCTTCTCCAACCACCAATCCAGACATAAAAATGTTGTCTGTGTTGATTCATCCTTCTTTAAAACATGATATACTTAACCTAATTCTAGCTTTATAACCATGGTTTTGCATGTCATAATTGGCTGTATAATAGAAATCAAACAGTTTTAGTTTAGAATAAAGAAACACCTGAGTTAGACTCATAAGCACTATAAAGCTTAGACTAAGGTACAAAATTCATCCCCAACTTATCTAAGCAGCCCTAAATATAAGGCATACTGATACAAGGAATCATTGGGCTGGCAGCGAATACACTATAAATGATGAAAGTACAAATACATAATTCAGTTGACACAACCTAATTTCCACATAATGTATCAGACCATTGAATGACAAGTAGACTGTAGAGCCAGTAAAATCCTACAGTCAGATCTCCGAGTTCTAGGTAATAGAGTATGCTCTATAATAATTGATCTCACAAGAGCGACAGTAGAAAATCAAAATGAATTATAGAAGTACTGTTAATGATAGTTCATTAACCTGTGGTGTCCTCTTACCATGAATTCTGATGGAAAATCATCAATATAGCATGAACATTTGGCTAAAAGAAACATAGAAAACAAGAAGTAACAGACCATCAACTAAGAGGGAAGTACTTTACCTCAACCATCTCTGGGGGACCTTCATCCTTAGCAAGTACCCACTTAGTCAGATATACTGACACAAGAAAACTGAGTATGCAAACCGTCAACACAAATACAATAACCGGAGAGGTACTAGCACCAACGTAAAAGATAGCTCCAGTTCCAAGGGTCAGGAGAACCAATAGCACACGAGCATTTATTCTCATCAGTAAACGAAATATCTGCAGTAAGAAAGTGTCTCATAAAGATATAAATGTCCCCGGAAAGTGTTTCCAAGCCAATGAATTCAGCACAAAATCTAGGTGCAGCAATGCAATACATGGAAACAGTAGAATGAACACAATGCAAAACATGAAAAATAGTAGAAGTGCATACCAAAGGTGTGTAAGGTTTAGTACGCATGTTAGGGAATGTCCTTGGCTTTTCAGCATAGAGCCCCTCTCCACCTTCAATATCAACATCCATGACGACTGTCTGGAAGGAGTTTAACCTCCTTGCCAAGTCGCCACCCGAATTTGGTCGCTCTATTCTGAATTTTTTGCTGATCAAGCTAATAAGTTCACCCCCACTAACTCAACTCCAGCACCAAATTTCAACTGGAACACACAAATAACATAATAGTATCATTACTTCTCTAATAAACAACAAATCATCAATCTGACAAGCTTTAGAAGGACGAAAATTCTCTATCACACTAATCATCCAAAATGCAAGTAAGAGCAATAAAAACAAAAAAAATTGTGAACTAAGCGACCGTGTATCGTTTACGGAGAACACGTACAAATCATCTCGATTCAAGTATGCGATAAGTAATACGGGTTATAGAGAGAGTTGATTACGTTTTACAGTGATAAACAACAATTGAAAAGTAGAATAGGAGATGATTGAATGAGAATTATACCTGTTGGCTGGTGATCGAATGATAGTAGCTAGGGTTTGAAATTGGGGATTGAATTTGAATTTTGACGGGGAATCTTCTAATTTCTATACAAATACACTATAGTATATCTGAAATTCTAGCATTTCGCCGCAGAAGGATGGTGGTTTTGTTGGGGAGACTTCCAACAGTTCCACTGGTAGAGCAGCAGTACCTGTCACGATTTATCAGCATCTCCAATTACGTAATGCCACGTCTCTACTTTTGTACAAGTCATCATCCCCTTTTCTTTTTTCTTTTTTCTTTTTTTCTTTTTTTGGTCTTTTTGAGTGTTTTCTAATAAATTTTTTTCTTTCTTTAAGTTAATTTTTATAAACTACTACGGGTTTGTTTTATACGTTTAAACATAATTGAACAAGATTGAACTGCGTTTCAAAAGAAAATAATAAAATAATTGAACTCATTTGAATGAAGCTAAGTTAAATTAAATTTACTTATAATACGAAGTGTAAAATATAACTAAGCAAATTGATGATATCAAAATATGTCCAGATTTGTCTAATCCGCCAACATGCGTGCTAGGGCGACTCGGGTCCTTCGACGCTTAGTATCTGTGTGTGTGCGCATCTCGACGACAGTACTAATATACCGATTAAGTCGCTCCCTTAGATATATTGGTACATCTGGACCAAGGCACCATCGGGTTCCTAAGCTCCGGACCAAACGGCCTAAGGGAACTCGTCGCCAAAAGATATAGGAGCATTGGCCTTAGTGGTGCATGTCCCAAGGCATCCTGATACCAGGGACTGGGGAGAGTCACGTGCTTTTGAGGTTCAACATCCGACCATAAAGGACTACGATATGCATACTCGAATGTGTTGATAATGACTAAATGCGTAAAACAAATAGATAAGAACAACGACATATATTTTTCTTACATGAGTATGGGCAAGACCATATCTGTCAAGATCAAGCCTACCAGCCACCAGTTTTGTGTGGATGCTTGAGTAAAGTCATGTGATTCTCCAACATCTAGATAAAGTGGTGATCCCAAGGAGGAAGCCAAGGTGGATAACATTAGACCAACCTCCAAAGTATCACTCTACAAGTATAGCTTTGGGTTTTCTTGTGGGAAGAACACTACCGGCAACAATAAGATATATTCTTGGGAATATCACATATCCTTTGATATATTGGTGAGACACACTCACACTCCATATTGTTAACAAAGGAGGCTTTCCCTCCACCTTTGAGTAAAGTCTCTAAACTCCGATTTGACCTCAAGGCAGACCGAACAAACAGCACCCCCCCCCTCCCCCCAAAAAAAAAGTTAGATATGTAAGTTGGCTTCAGATCCAAGGAGGAAGGAGCTAAACAAGATGATAATACTGTCCAGGCCCATATATGTAGGTTCAGGCCCTCTGCCCAACCTAGAAAAAGCCATGAAGGCTCCCGCCAAACCGTAGCTCCTGAGGTCTAGGAAAGACTTTCGAAGGCCCATATGTCACGTTTACTCTCCAGGGAGAATCACATTCCATCACAAATCTAAACAGAACTGAACTAAACTGAATAAATCTAACATAATTGAAATTAATAAGTTTTTAGATTAAAGAACATAGCAACTTCCACATTCAATTTTAGAGTGACTTGGGAGGTTCATTTTCTCAAATGAACTCCACTAAATCGACAATATCGGATTAATGTCAACTAGTGTCCAACAACTACATTTTGGTCCATAAATATGACCAAAAACGAATTAGTGCCGTTTTCTAAGTCTTCGAATTTCTCAAATCAAACAAGTATTACTATTTTTAACAACAACAAAATTAAAATAATCATGAGCATAGCTCCACCATTACTGGTGGAGGTTAATGGCGAAGCTCAAACTCCACCGAACAGCTCCGATTGTAGTTGTTAGAGCTTGATCGAAGTTATTAGAGCTCTAATCGAAACAGTGGACTCTGATAATGGTGGGGCTCAACGCTACACCGCTCCACCAAACAGCTCCGATTGGAACTCAAAACAACTCCAATCGGAGGTAAAAATAATACTAATTTTTCTTTGTTTTTTAAAATTATTTTCTCCCTGAAGACCTTGTTTGATTTGTAATTTTAGAGCCAATAACAAAGTTGTAAATAAGAGTCAATCAGCCCAAAAAGAAATGAGATTTTGGAGCAAAATGTTATTAATCTAACGATGTTTATTTTGTAATTAGGGACGCTTGTAGGGTTTTAAAAAAGATGTGGACCCTTTTATTTTATTATAGTGAAAGTATGAATTCAACGGATTTAAGAAGATGCAAATGGTTCCTGTCTGAGGATACGAGATATCTCAACACTAAACTTAGCCCGACCCTAACTTAATGTTTATAAATTAGAACGACTTCTTTATTTCATAATCAACTCCTTATTAAGTCTCAACCAAAGACTTCTATGAAATTGAAAACATCAGAGTACTTCAGATCTTCCCAACAAATTGAGCAACCAAAACACCATGTTAATCTAAAAATCCCCATCTCCAAATCAAGAAATATGTAACGAAATTCTAATAATTATTTCTATAACACCCTTACACTTTCATATGTAATTATCTTAAAAGTGTAGTATTTAACTTGAACACAAATACTAAACATAATCGTTGTGTTGAGGCTGGCCGGTGTTATGTAAACACGTAGCTCAACACTCTAATGCAGAGTTATTCTAATAGAAATAATATGTAGCGGAATAATAAATAACTCAGGGAAATAAACTTTCTCAGGTAATATTTCTATTGCTCGAAGCAATAATGGGTAAATGACTAATAAGAATCAATATTACAAAGTATGAGATTTTTTAATCTCACTCCTACTAGATAAACACAAGCAAGGTCAAAACCTTAGACAAGTCTAAACCTAAAATCTATGAACAAGTTCCAGCGAGGCTAAACCATAAAACTTGTAGAAAATTACAGAAAATTAAAAAGAATGATCTTCTATATTAACTCGTGATTTTTCCATATGAAGAAGATGTCGATTCCCTTGAATATTTATAGTTGAGCTTGAGACTCCAGTGTAGTGCTGGGAACTTAGACCCATACATATGGGTGTAACCTTATCCAATCCAATTTGACCCACTTTTTATTTAATCCACTATAAAATAGGACAAAATAAAATGAACTCATATTAAAATGGGTAGAAACTGGTTCACATGTGGATAACCACATTCACCCACATTAATTAGGCAACCTTTTTTCTTTCCATTCACAACTTTCTCTCACTAAAAATTTCCAAATTCCCGATGAACCTAGCTCTGCCACCCTCCGGTGATCGTGAACATGTCGCGCCAGTCATCTTATCGGTGTCTCAACTGCTCATTCTTCACTCCCTCTCACGTCTGCTCGCATCTATTGCTCAAGGTAAACTATGTACACAACTTCAAATCGGCCTGGTGACTGCTCGTTTTTCACTTCTCATGTACTAATTTACTGGATTAAGAATCGACATGTAGGATTGTGGATTTTGTGGATTACTTAGTTCATATATGTAAAACAACCGTTACTCCATCGACATGTAGGATTGTGGATTTTGTGGGCATATTTTGCAATAGTGAATGTTTATTTTAGGCATGAACAAAGAGCTTGGTTTATTCATATTGGAATGTCTATTGTATAGTTTGGTTTGTTAATCTTGGATAAGTACTAATGTTGTCTACTATTTGCTAAAAGATTATATATATATATATATATATATATATATATATATATATATATAGATATATATATATATATATACATACTATATTATTAGTAGCTAAGTACTATGTCTCGTGCTTAGCAATTTTACATTGGAGATATCAGATGATTAGCTAGGCTTCTTTCATATAGGCTAAGAAATTGTTTTATCTTTGATCACTTCTTGCTTGCCATTTTGTACCAATCGGAAGAAACTTGCCCCAAGACTGTATTTACATTTTCAGAAAGTTCAAATGAATATGCTAAACTGATGACACAATTGGAAAATATAGATTATCTTTGGTCTATCTATAATGCATATTATCCTTAATCTGGTCCATTTAGTTGTCTGTTTTGCTCTTCATTGACTTAATGTATACTATCCCACATTATTTTTTAGAATTCAAATGGAGAACCGTTCAAGTTCCTCACCTAATTCACCGCAACCAGCACCAGCAAAGCGTCGGAGAAATGGTTCGACAATATGGGATCATTTTGTGAAGTCTAAGGCTCATACTAAACAAGTTGTTAGAGCTAGGTGTAAATGGTTCCCTCAAGTTTATGTATGACCCACAAGTCTCAAATCAATTGGAACAATTAATATGAAGAAACACTTATTAGAATGTCATGGGTCTTTTGATAGATGCAGATGGCGAGGAGTCTAGACCAACTTTTGATAAAGAAGTCTTCCGGGAAATGTTGGCAAGGGTTGTTGTGAAACATAATTTACCCTTATCGTTTGTTGAATATGAAGAAGTTAGAGAACTGTTCAGCTATTTAAACCCCAAGGTCGTGAATATCACAGTAAAAGCACATGTGATGAAGTTGTCTGAAAAGGAGAAGAGTTATATGAAGGAGGAGTTAAAACATGTCTGAAGTAATATATGCTTGACAACGGATTTATGGACTTCTCTATCGACAAATGGTCACTACAAAAAGTTGGGTATCAAAGAGCAAACATTAGAGAGCGACAACCAGTGGTACCAAATACAATTTATTTGAGACCGATTAATAGTCCCTAATGAATTAAGTGACCAAACTAGCTACAAAACATTATAGAGAGTGGAACCAGTCTCAAATAAATAAAGTCTCCCTCTCTCATATTTAGATATCTTTAGAGACCATCATCTCGCTCCAATATTCCTCCCAATTAACTAGCAGCCTCCCTTCACCCTTATTCTTTATTATTATATTCCAAGTAAATAAAATAATCTAATCTCACCTTCTTCTTCCTCACGATAATGTACCCCAAAAATTTGGTCCCAACCCTAATATTTTACCGCCAGTCTCCCTTTTACTCTTCTTTTCACGCCAACATTCTTCCGCGCTTCAATTTTTCAACCAAAGCTACTTAAAATATATTATGTATTTGGTATTTTCTTCTAATGTTTCAACAGTTCTTGGCCAATTGCTCACAGGTATGATTGCTGAGTATTGCATGTCTATGGATTGTCGCCTCTTTTGTCTCAACTTAATCCTAATTTCGTTCTCATTGATCTAGTTATTTAGTGTTGTTATTTCTGGAGAGCCGTTGGACCCTATATCAAACATGTTGGATTTAGTAATTGCCTAAACTGAGCTTTATTCCCAAATAGTTTAGCTCGGTTATCATTTTGTGTATTATGTTGAATTTTTCTATTGGAATTAGATTCTTGTGTTTTATTTTCATTTCATTTCATGTATTATTATGTTATATAGAGTAATCACTATGTAATTATTATTCGTGTGTTGTGACTGTATTAGTAATCGGCGCTGGTGGTATTTTGATACGGTTTGGATGATAGCACTAGAAATTGTAATCTTGGTTCTTGTATATAGTATGCATCGTGTTGGTTGGATTTATAGTATCAGGTGTTGTATTTTACGGTTGGTGTGGTTATGTTGGAATTTTTTGGTCCTTGTATGGTATCCTGGAGGTTTATTCCGATTTTGAACTTTGTTGTATTGTTTCAAGCATTAATAAATTTTTGTTGTTTTAAAAAAAAACAATTGGTTGATTTGGTTTAATATGTGTATGATTGATTACAAGTTTAAGATATGTAATAGAATGAAATCGATCGATGTAAACTCTCCTACTTCGGCTGAGTTTTTGTTGGCCCTGTTATTATCTAAAATGGAAAATTGATCAAGTAGACATGGACAAACATGAAATATTGTAATGGTCTTGATGTCATACAAAGCAAGTTTTTTATTTTATTTTTTTAGTGCTTTGTTCTTTTCTGTTTCCTTAAAAAACGATCATGATTCTTTTGCATCAATTCTGAATATTAATCTAGATATGCATAAGTAGATGAAAAGTAGGAAGAAAAACAATGAGATGTTGATTTTTATTTGATGTGAATTGTTTTGTGATTTGAGCCAACTAGATATGTGTGTGTGGTGAACTAGAATAGAGGCAGGTGGGACCTACTGTTGATTTAAGAATGGATGAGTGAATCAACTTGTGCTAGGAATTATTTGAAATATGTATGCAATGATCCAAAGAATAAGGTGTGTTAACTTACAGTTGTATGGCTTATAATGTGTTGATAACTAGCTAGGTAATGCTTTACTTGAATCCATTTCACATCTATGTAGCTTTTACATGTTCACAAATGTTTCTAATTGATGGCCATGATTTATAAGATTTGTACAAATAATCATGTATTTATAGGATGTCTAGCCAAACTCATAATCCACCAAGTAATGGAGCTCTTGAGTCTAGTTTACGTCCCAATTATAACCCCAAGCGGCCCAAAAAAACGTCTGGTTTTACTCAATTGCAGGGTGGGATAGAAACTCCTACAATGCATCATCCACCATTCAATGTGACAGGGGTGTAAACTCCTACAATACATCAGGCACCATTTGCTGAGACAGGGCTACAAACTCCTACAACACATCAACCAACATTCATTACCATAGGTGTAGAAGCTCCAACAACACGTCAGCCACCATTCACTACCACAGGGCTACAAACTCATAAAGCACATCAGCCAGCTCCATCAACACAAGTAACACAACCATCAAGAGCTCCAATGGCATCATCCGGTCCAACAATAACTTCTACGATGGCTATCACCTCAAGTACATCTACAGCTTGAGCATCTCTTAATTGTTCCCGCCTCCAAGTGAAATGACAATAGGTCAAGAACCATTAACTGCACTGATAGCTGGTTCAAGGACAACATGGGTATCATAGCTAGTAGGCTCACAATCATGCCCCCAGGTTAGGTTAGCTGCCCGGAAAAATAAGCAAGGTCGCGGGTTGAATAAAGATGACCCTATGAGAACTAATGAAAAAGACAAAATTGTAATTGAGGTCGACCCTACCAAACATCGCTTCGTATAGAAAAAACGGATTGTCCGAACTATAGGTAGACACGTAAAAATCGAGTTGGACGAAAAGTGTTTTTGCTGGACGAAGGCTAGTATTTACCAAAAGCAGAGGTATTGGAAAGCTTTCAAGGTATGTTATATTGAAACTTTTTGTCATTGTTTATTTTAAGTTTTTAATGGATATCTCACTTCTTCATTTATTCTGAATAGAATACGTATCGGTGGTCTCCGGAAATTAATGAAATCGTTGAAAGTTTATGGACCCATGCCATCATCCAAAGCATGTGTTTGTAAATGATTGAATTTGTAGGCAAATGCTACGGGGTGCACTGAAATTCCACAAGATCAACTTTACTTGCTAACACGTGTGCATCGGGGGAAGGGAGAATTATTAGTTGACCCAAATCTCCCGCTCCAATGGGCGGATCAGACCTCTAGACATGATTATGTAAATTATAATGAATGCTTTTACTATGTCATGTCTTACTCTTGTACCGAATATATTTTTATGTTTTGTTTTAATTTTCACAAATAGGAGAAATATGTGGATCATTGCAAAGAGCGGTATGGGGAGGATCGTTCGACGTGGCCCCATTTTGGTTTTGAAGGATGGATTATGGCTACTGGAATACCTAATAAGGGCAAAGTATGTGGTATCCCCTGCTTAGCAGATCCAGAAGACTATGACATTCCAGTTCCAAGGCATCGCCCATTCTTTCGTGGTGAGAGAGTTCACTAAGTGCTGAAATGCTATCTAATGTTTCGCTAATTCAAGAGACGAAGGAGTTGTTGTCCACATATGAGGCTCGAGAAAGACAGAGTGATGAGGAATGAAAAAGAATGGAGGAGGAAATAAATAAGTTAAAGGAGAAACTTACTCCACAATATTTTCAACGTGTGATAGCCGAGCAGTTTGCTCAAATGAGGCAGGCGGAAAGAAGGCAACAAGATGAAGCTTTTCAGCTCTTTTTAGGCAGTGGCATGGGAGAGGTTACTTTTGAGCCAGGGCAATCCAGTGACCCCTAGCGTGATGAAGATAATGATGATGCCAGTGAAGATGCAGAATTGAATTACTAGTGCATTTTATGTATGCATATCCTATCTGCAAATAGTGGTTGCTGCTTTTGAATGAGATGTCTGAATGACTATAAAGCCGATGTTGTGTCTAGTATTGATGACTTAATTTGTTTTGTTGGTGGAATTGTAACTTATATAAGAGTAATTTAATTGGTCCTTGGGATATGCACCATTGGCATGGTGAAGTGGAGTAGAACCTTGAAAAATATGTGCATGAAAGTTGAAACATGTTAATCAGTTGGTACGGCTCTGTTGTTGCTAATATAGTTAGCTGAGTTTGTTATTCAATTAGCTAAGATGAAGTGTTTTTCCTTTTGATATTCACCTGTTACATGATTTTTCTTTTTTGGTTTTCTATGAGATGACAAAAACAATTTAGAGAACAAATTAATTATATGGCCATGACGTTATTCACGTTATTCATAGGGGTGATTCTGACCATATTTACTTACATATATATATTTTCATGGTATATGGAAAATAGAAAGTTTGATAAGTAACACGATGCTTAGTGTTGATCTTGAAATTCAGACGATGGGAAGGGAAATGAGGGAGAAGTTCAATAAGTATTTGGAAAACTACTGCTTGATGTTAAGCTTTGCCCTAATTTTTTATCCAAGATTTAAATTGTGTTATTTAGAACGTATATTTAATAAGCTCTACCCCCTGAAGTATCTTTTGCTCTAGTTAGTAACATTGGCATGAACTTTAAGTTGTTATTTGATGATAATGTGCGGCGTCATCTTTTGCTCAGTTATCTTCCCCACTGTTGGGGTGTATGCGAATAATATGGATAGTGAGGCGAATGATATAACATTGTTTGAGATTGAGGAAAATGCGACGAGCATAAATTATTACTCAGAACTCGATATTATCTTGAGGAACCATGATCAAGTCCAACATGAACGCTTGATATATTAGGGTATTGGAAAAAAACATTCAAAGTAATGACAAAGATACAGTTCTTTCTTCTATGGCGAAAGATATATTGAGCATTCCCATCACATCAGTTGCATCGGAATCAACGTTTAACATTGGAGGGCGTGTTATTGGGAAATTATGTAGTTCCCTCTTACCTGATACAGCGGAGGCTCTTTCTGTGCACCAGAGACTGATTATCTGGAGTTGAAGGTATATTTCAGATTATATTTCTTTTTCAATGATGCATTTTTTACATTTATAAAATAAGATATGTAATTATGATAATTGGTGCTTTTCTTTCTCTAATGCATTAGTAGAATTCAATAGAAGAAGCTGATTTTGTTGATGATTTTGCTCCGTTGCTAGCTCAACTAAATATATCTGGCAATTAGCGTCAAAGTGAATTTTAAATTTTAGCAAATTTCAACTTGTTTAGATATCTTGCATTATAGTGCAATCTAAGTATGGAAGATATTTTCTATATTTCTTTAGATATCTTCTTGCTTGTATGATGTCAGTAACTGAATAGTCATCTATTTTTGCATTGTAAACTTGTTCGCTTCCCTTTTTATGCACGAACATACTATGATGGACGGTATTTTTGGACATGAAACTGTCATCTTCTCTCTACCAATCTGCATTAACATAGCAGTGGTGATGATTTTAAATGTATAAAGACTGTAGTATGAATTTTTTTAACATTTTGGATTGTTGACCATGAATTTTTCTTTAATTCTTTTGGATTAGGTCCTTGTAACACCCCGTTTTTTTTATTATTTATTTAATTATTTAATTATTATATTATTATTTAATTATTTATTTTAGTTAATTAATTACCAGAGTAAATTATTTATTCGGTAATTAATTAATTGTTTTCGCGTAAGTTAGTTCGTTTCGTTTCGTTTCGTTTGGATCAAGTTAGACTATCTGATCTGCTAGCTTTTGGCCCAATTCTTGAGACAGTCAAAGGCCCATTTGACCGGCCCAACTCTCACTTAAACCCTAACCCTAATCAGATTCCTCCATTCCCTCCCATCTCACTTCAGCCGTTTTTCTCCATCAGTAAGAAAGAAAGAAGAAAGAAAATTTGCTCCTTTCTCTCTCTCTCCCTCTCACGCTCACCATCATCTTCATCAATCATCACCATCATCTCAATTCATCACCACCGGCCGCCGCTCCGCTCCGGTCAGTCGCCGCCTCCGCCGCCGCTGTCTGTTTTCTGCTCCGCCGCACCGTTTAGCGCGCCGCCAAGATCGATCGATCTATTCTGTTCCGTCGCCGCCGTGTCTGTCTGATCCGCTCGCCCGCGCCGCCGTGTCCGTTCGATCCGCGCCGTTTGCCGTGCCGCCGCGTCGATCCGTTCGTGGCCTGTCCGTCCGCGCCGTTTGTCTCACGCGACCTCCGTTTCGTGCTGCCGTGTCGTCGCCGTCTCACCTCCGGTCTGGCGCCGATTCGATTCGCCTGGCCGGTTTCGTCCGATCTGGTCGGTTCTGTCTGTTCCGGTCCAACTCAGTAAGCCATCCCTTCCTTGACCGGTTTGGATTTCAATTTCGATTTCGATTCGAATCTTGGTTTAATTCCCTTTTTCTTTTCGATTATTCAATTGCAGATTTGTTCAACCTTGTATTTCGATTCGAAGGTAAATCTCGAATCCCTTACTGTTCGTTTGGTTCGAGTTTCGTTTTCTGTTTGACTTTTTGACTTGGACTATTTTACCCTTGGACGGTTTTGCCCTTGAACGATCTGACTGTGTTGTTTATTTCGAACCGAGAACCGGGACTTAGGAATCGTTAGTTGTTAGTTTAGTTACTGTTTGCTGGACTTGTGACTTTTGACCTCGAATATTGACTTTGATTTCCTGTTTGACCTCGAAAGGATTTTTTGGACCTTGATGTTATGTTTTGGATTCTTTGTGGACTGATTTGGGAAACTTTAAAACCTAAAGGACCTTTTGCAGTTTTACTTTTGACCGTAGTTGACTGACAGTAGGCTTGTACCGTAAACCTTGTTGTTTTGAGAAGACTGTTAAGTGTTGGAACTTCTGGTTTGTTTATTCTGTCGGTTTCGAAAAGGGTATTTTGGTAATTTCCAGAATCTGAAAATCGAAAGAGTTTCTGAAAATGTTTTAAACTTAGTTTCTGGTTTTGTAAGTTAGAAAAGGCTTGACTTGCTAGCTTAGTTGGTAGGTCTTTGTGTGACTAACTTAGAGGTCCCGAGTTCGAACCCCGACTTTACCATTCCTTTTTCAACCTTTTTCCTTCCGTCCGTTCGACTTCTAAATTGTGCTAGTACTTTCTTGTTAGGTTCTCCGTTGTCCGCAAACCCGTAAGCTCATTTCTTGTTGAAGGTCGTTTGCTCGTAAGCTAAGGTGAGTGTTCACCCCTAAACCATTATTTGCGAAAAACTGGAAGGCTATGTGACTCGTTGTGTCTATTACTATCTACTGTATATTGTATGCTTCCGCGTAAAAGTATAAGTCCTAAGTATGACTTTTGGATTTCTGTTATTGCTACTCTGTTCTGTACTGACCTTTCTGCAGGAACACCTCTCGGTGTTAATTGTCTGTATCTGTTACTCTGTATCTGTTCTGTTTCTGTGTGACCGGTCGATTAGGTTATGGTTAGGTGGGCTTGGGTAGTAGAGGACTATCGGGTTTGCTTGATCGTGGCCTAGTCTATTCCCTTTTAGGCGCGAGGCAGAAGTCGCTGAGGTCTATTAGGGTCGTAGGATCTGTTTCCCCAAAGTACACGGGGGTTTCTGTTTCTATCCGGAGTTATGCATCCTCTGGAGGGAGTTATAAGGGCATTCTGGGAGTAGGAGCAATAAGGCGGGCTGCACCAACGGTCTACAACGTATCTGTTCTGTTAATCTGTTATACGTGTTCTGTGCTGTTTGCTCGTTTTCTGAAAAGGATTTTGTTTTAAAACTGTTTTACTTTCTGTTTAACTTAGAACCTCACTGAGATCCTTTATCTCACACTCTTGTGTTTTCCAAAATTTCCTTCCTTCCAGATGCTGCTGAGGTTGTGCGTGACTAGGAAGCCAGCGACTGAGAGAAGGGTCTGGGGTGTCACGGGGTTCTTTTCAAAATAAGAAGAACACTTTTTTTGTCTTCATTCGTTGTTTTTTTGAACTAGAGTTGTCATTGAATATTGTTTGTTATTGTTAGCGTCAAAGTTTATTTTGGGCATTTATTGCCGACCGTTGTTAATAAAGCATTTTCGAATTTCCTTTTTCAAGAAAAGATTTTATTTAAAAACCGGTACCGTTACAGTCCTGATGATCTCAGACGGAAAATTATTACCTAGACCATGTCTAGGACTCATCCATGGACCTTGTGGTTAGAATTGATCCACAATACACATTAATTAAGTGTGACCCATAATAATTGTTGACGTGGATCATTTCTAACCACATGGTCTACAATATTAAATATAGACCTGGTCTAGGTAAGTATTTTCCATCTCAGACTCATAATGAGAAGTTCTGAAGTTTATTTGAATGCTAAAGTAAAGTATGCCATGTGCTTGTGTCGTATGAGTTTGGGATAAACAACATTCCGATGTCTTCTAATCGATGATATATTGTTCTTCAGATTTTGTAATGATTCAACTGATATTTTCTTGCATAAGTACTGGATAATTGCAACAGCTATTATCAATTTCGAATATTATCAGACATCAAAATTTGGTCAGATATTCGTAAGTTGTATCATGTTCTTTCAGTTCATAATTTGTCATGTTAATTGAAGGTCTGCTTCAAATGTATATGTATAGTATATCCAAGTTAACTCTAAAAATAAAGTTAACATTTTGATCCCTTCTCTTCTACTAATTCTATAAATTAAAGTTTATAAGTAACATATTAAAGAGGAGGAGAAAAAAAAGATGAAAAAAAAAGAATGAAAAAATATATTAAATAGGATAGTTTGAATTTTTTTTCTTTTTGAGAATAAAAATGGTCTTTATTAATTAAATCATCATCAATGAGCTTAAAGCTCAGCAAATGTTACAACGAACAGAACGTCAATGAAGAACAACGCAAAAAAACTGAAGTTTGGAAGAACGAAAAAAAAAACAGATGCATTTGAGAAGGTGGTGGAACCTTATCCATCCATATACATTATCAACCACTTAATTAGAATCCATTTCAAGTGGGTGATGAATGAGTTTGAACCTTATTAACTCAAATCCACTTGCTAACCTTTCTTATCCTTATAACCAAACCATCAAATTGCCAGCACTACGGGAACAAATCTTCTTTCTTGATGAATAAGTCTTTGTGATATTCTCTGCAGATTTGAGACTTGTTCATCAATTAGCAAACAAATTTGAATAAGTAACAAAATGGTAGGTAGCAAGGACATCAATGTCATTTCATATGCAATATTGTATCAACTAGTAAGAAATTTGTGCTAGTGTTTAATTAGTAAATGAATGATACATAAAGTATTGATAGCTAGGTAACTGACCCAAAAGTATATTATTCTATTTGATCCATCTTCCCATTACTGAATTGTGCAGATTTCCATTTCTATTAGTTGCAACCTGAATACATTTCCCATGTGTGTGTGTGTGTCAAACAAATATATGATGAGTGAAAAGTGTCGCGTTAATCAAACATCAAATAATATTTATAGAATGCCAAGCTAATTCTATATCGCACAAAACTTAGTGTAATGGCAAGCTAACTCGAGTATCGGTCTCTAAGGATTTAACTAAGCTATGACTAACTTACTTCTACTTAACTCAATCGAAATGCAAATAGTTGTGATAATAATATGGAGAATAATGTAGTTGCAATAGTAAACATGCAATAACAACGCTAGAGATAAATCCTACGAGATTCAAATATATAGATAAGCGGTTGATAGTAGGTAGTAGGCATATTAATATGGTTTATTCATATGTTAGCAAGTGATAGGCGTAGGCTTTCACACCGTTTGTAGACACGTATCATCAATAACATGCATAACGAATCATACAATATCATTGAAGTCAAAAAAAATTATTGAATCGAGCATGTATATTAAAAAAAAAGAATTGAAACGTACAAAGAGTAGCAACAACAACGTAAAAGTCCATAGGTGGACTGAAAGCCAACTAAAATAAACACAAACAACTCTAAACCCAGGAAAAGTTAATCCTGGTTGCAGCCGCAGGCCTTGTTAAAACCCATCCATAGAAAAACTCAGTGGGAAAAACCTATGAATGGAATCTCAAGCATACATGGAGCTACTCAGGCTTATTGGAGTGACTAACAAATAAGCGCTTGAGGCGCGAAAGAGTAACCAAGGCTTCCTCGTCGAGCTCCCCAAAAGTAGAGAAGGCAAAAGGGATGAACGAGTAGCCGTGCTCTGCACACTTAGAAGAATACTTCCGCTTCTTATTTTGAACGACAGTCTGCAAAGCAGCTCCAGGAGCCTAAGAATCCAATCCACCACCAGCAAAAGGAGAGACACCCGTGACATCCAAACAAGCGTCTTTGCCTTGGGACCAATTGTACAACAACAGATATGCTGGGTGAAGGTCCCGCCCATCATCGGAGAGGAACCCCATAGGGACCTCTTTCCGCACCGCAACACCAACCTTTGAGCAGATATCAACCAAAGTATCGCGCACAAGATTGTTATTAGGGAAAATTACATCTACCTACCTTGTTATGAGCTCGAAATATAGAATTGTCCTCCTTAGTTCAACAATTATATTTAGCCCCTTTGTCCGGAAAAACTTTGACCTCGTCGTTATTCAATTTTCAAAAAAACTCCGGCCAAACAAGGCCTTAGTGCCAAAATAGGAATTTATTACTTTTTTTAAAATTATTTTTCCTTTTCGTTTTCTTTTAATCCTTTTCTTTTATCGTTTCCTTTTCTTTCTTTCTTTATTCATCTTCTTCTTCTAAGCTGCTACTACTATCTCTGTTGTGATCTTCGGGAAGGGTAAATTTCATTACTTTCTCTGTTTTGTGAGAATTGCATTTAGAAAAGGAAGGGTAAATTAATAAGAAGACCCAACTTAGTTTCTCGGCCAAAAGCTCCGGGCTGAACTTCGGAAGATCTCCATAACTTCGTTTCTCAACGAAATAGAGTGATTCTTGCAAAGTTGGATTCGTGGCGACGTATTCTTCGAAACACATACCACCTTGCCTCGAACCATCGCTTGTTCGCAGATCCTCCATTAACGACTTCAAGATATTCGAAAGCTTCGTGGGACTTCGTTTTCCAATCAAATTGAACGATTCTTGCGGCATTGTATACTTCTTGGACTCCTCTATCATTAGAAAAACATTTCAACAAATTAAATATAAAATTCGATCAGATGTTGTAGTGTTGAACTCATCGGGCTGCAAAAGCTCCGACGGGATTTGTTTATTTTTATTTTTGTGGTTGTTTTGAAATAAAATGTTGATTGGGACTTCTTTTACAATAATTATCAATTCATTTTGAAATTTATAAAACTTATGTGGGTTAATTTGAAATATTTTAAAGTTAATTTTGTAAAATAAAATATCTTAGAAGCAAATGCGTAAAAAATAAAAGTTTAAGGTGTTTGGAACTCCACAAAATCTGAGATTTCGGTGAGGTTAAAATATTCATTTCCATCTCTTAGTTCGCAAAAAGTCAAGTTCGTGGGGCTAATTGTAATTATTTTTAACTAACAGGGAGCTACAAGTAATTGTTAAACTAAGAGAGAAAGACCTGTAATAAAAAAAAAAAACTAACAAGGGGTGTAGATGTAAATTTCCCTTATTACTATTATTATTAGGGAAAATTACATCTACCTACCTTGTTATGAGCTCGAAATACAAAATTGTCCTCCTTAGTTCAACAATTACATTTAGCCCCTTTGTCCGGAAAAACTTTGACCTCGTCGTTATTCAATTTTCAAAAATTCCGGCCAAACAAGGCTTTAGTGCCAAAATAGGGATTTATTACTTTTTTTAAGATTATTTTTCCTTTTCCTTTTCTTTTAATCCTTTTATCTTATCTTTTCCTTTTTTTTTTTTTTCTTTATTCATCATCTTCTTCTAAGCTGCTACTACTATCTCTGTTGTGATCTTCGGGAAGGGTAAATTTCATTACTTTCTCTGTTTTGTGAGAATTGCATTTAGAAAAGGAAGGGTAAATTTCATTACTTTCTCTGTTTTGTTTTGTGAGAATTCCAAAAAAGGAATTGATTAAAAGACCACATTAAGAGGCTTCTAAGAAATAACCTCATTATGCGTTCACAATTACATTTAAGACAAAAAATCACATTTTCAGAGTTGACCGTGCATTATTTACAGAAATGTCATAAGCACAAAATGTGCAAACCAAACATGGCCTAACTATTTATTTCTTTTTTATTTTTCTAATTCTTTTTTCTTTTAAATTTTTTATTCCTTCAATTTCTTTTTTCTTTTATTTTTTTTAAACAACTTATTCTTCTTCTCTAACTGCGGTTATTCCAGTACCGGAGTTGTGCAGCTCCGACAAGGACCTTACGCAGCTCTGATCGGACTGTGCAAGCTCCTGGCCGGAGCTTGCAGAGCTCCGGATCGGAGCTTACACAGCTCTGATCTGGAGCTTTATAAGCTCCAACAAAGCTCCGATCTGGAGCTTTGCAAGCTCTGGCCGGAGCTTCGGCTCTCCGGTACCGGAAAATATTTCCCGGTACCGGAGCTAGAGAAGAACAAGATCAGTTTTTAAATTATTTTTATTATTTTTCTTTTCTTTTTGATGAATGTGTATTTTACACTTTCATTCGAGTCTTTTTCACCTATTTTAGCTATCCTCTATGTTAATTTAGCTATATTTTAGTACATTTTATTAGAATAGTGTCACGTTTCCCTTTAGATTTTATTTTACAGGTTTTGGTTGAAATTCGGGGATTTCTGGGCAATTATATTGAAGTTGACAAGGAATTGGTGTTCCAGAAGCCTATTTGGAGTATCTGAAGGTTTCCGGATAGGATTTGGAGTCTAGGGGTCGAATCTGGAGGTTAGAAGACCACTAGAAGTCAGAAACCGAGTCCGAAAATGTGAAGAAATCCAAATCCGCGTCGAAAACGCGGAATTCCGCGAAAAGACGGGGGGCGAACCGCCCCAACCTGCGGCGAACCGCCCCAGAGTTTATTCGGGGCCTATATATAGTGCTCAGTTTTCTCTCCGAAAATCATATCTTTCCAGACCTACTTTCTCACCTCTCTCTATAGTTTTAGGTAGGAACTTCCCGGGGCCTGTCCTGGGAGTTCCGTAGCTTAGGGGATACTTTTTCATAGCAGTTTGGAGCTCGTAGGACCGCAATCATCCGGAGATTGACAAACTTCGGTAACTTTGTATCTTACAGTTTTATTCTACTTATTTTATATACTTTCAACATGTTTTCTTCTATGATTTCTGTTGATTGCATGCCTATTATGAGTAGCTAAACTTATCGTTGGTGGTAGTATGTGAATTCTTAGCGAAGGGAAGATAATCATGCTAATGGCTATATCGCGCATTATACTCCGTGTCATTGCTTTATTTCGTTGATCAGTTGTAACCAAAATTCTCGTATGTTGTATTGATTGTTATGCACAATTGGACACTAGTCGACCATCAGACCAATTATCTTCGTAGTGTTGAATAATTACGGAACACATTAGGACAATCGTGATTGACTAGTCAGACCAAATTATCTTCGTAGTGCTTAATACTTGCAACAGGACACTAGATTGATTCAAAGATCTCTATGCAAGGCCGAGGAATTTATGCATGATTATCGACCCACTATGTTAAGAAGGACCATACTATCACCAATCTCCATTATCTTCTAGAAACCCCCTATTGCTATCTGCCTGCTGTTTATATTCTCTTAAATAGATAAAGCAAGTTATAGTCCTGAGAGAACGACACTCGAGTCATTCTACTGCTACACTACGGTTTTCGTTGTAGTTGTGGATTGCCTTTGGCTAAATTACAAATATATTTGATTGACCTTGACACGTTCATCAAATTAGCGCCGTTGCCGGGGACTATACTCCTTTTTTCTGTTTAATTTGTTTATATTTACAGCTTTAGATTCCTAATTCTATTATTTTTAGTTTTCCTTTTCAATCTCTCTCTAATACTGCTTTCCTAGTCTGTTTCTAATCACCTTTCCTAGTCTGTTACAGATTGTGTATGCCGCATACACGCTCTGCAGGAACACCGCTTGGTGATTCAATTGCTGAGATCGACAGAGTCTACCACCAAAGAAGGCGACTACTTGAAAGGAGCGCACTAGAGGAAATAGAGGAAACCGATTTCTCTGAATCTTCTACACATTCTTTTCAAGGAAATCGACGGAATGGCAGAAGCTAGACCACTGAAGGCATGGGTTCAACCCACCAAAGATCGTATGAGGGGACCGGCGATTGTTCTTTCGTCTGCAACCCGAGATCTGGAGATCAAGAACCACGCATTCTAACAACTTCCGAGGTTCTATGGCTTATCAAGGGAAGATGTGATGGGGTACTTGCACGATATCGATGATTTCGTCAACCAACTTCCACGACCCGGAGCTGACATAACAACGGATGAGTTGAGGATGAAGGTTTTTGCTATGGGACTTGGCGACAGAGCCAAGTCATGGCTGAGTTCTCTACCAGCCGGCTCGCTGGACACTTGGGAAAAGGTTTTTTCAGCTTTCATGGAAAAATACTTCCCTCACACCTTGACTACCGCGCTAAAGGCGCAGATCACTGGATTCAAGCAGGACTATGATGAGACCATCTACACTGCATTCGAGAGGTTCCAAGATCTCACGAACAAGTGTCCTCACCATGGTTTTGAACTTTCTGACCTAGTCTAACACTTCTACAATGGACTAACCTTCGAGAACCAACAAGTGGTGGATTTCCAATGCCGAGACAATATTTGGGAGGAAACCGCAGAAGCCGTCTGGGCTGTTTTCGAAAGGCTTGCTAAGGGTTCGCAGTTCAAGGACCCGAGAGCAATGGTTAGGAGATGTGGACCTGAAGCTCCACCGACTCAAGAAGCCCCTATGTACAGGGGGAATGTGGATCAATTCGAGTGCTTTACCAACGAATTGAAGCAAGTCCTCAAGAGCGCCACCGGAACGACTGTTTCGAACGAAGTATGCCGAATATGCAAGAACTATGGGCATGGGGCTCATATGTGTAGATCGGAGCTGGCATACGATGATGGCAACTGGGCTCGAGGAGGCGAAGAAGAAGCCTTTGCTACGGAGTTTGGTACTCAAGAAGTTAGCTACGGACAAGACGGTAGGAATCCTCGAGGGGGATTCTGGAGAAGAGGATACCGCAACAATCAAGGATATGCACCGGCTAACCAGACTTATGGACCTAACCAAGACCGTAGTAGGCTAAACTATGGTAATGACCACTGCGAAAATCCCGCTCCGAAAGAGCCACCGAAGTCGAAGTTGGCTCAACTGATGGAGAACTTGCAGAAGATGGTCGATCACACACAAAGTTTTCTCAAACGTTATGAAGAAGATTCTGAGAAGACTAGGGCAAGGCTTGATAGGTTGGAAGAGAGCACCAGGCTTGCCCATCAAAAGATGCAAGAGTTGATCGACCGAGGAGCAAGTAGGGAGCAAGGCAAACTGCCCAGCAACACTGAGAAGTCGTTGTCCATTAACTTAGTGGGTGATCTACCTATTGAAATCACCATCAAGAAGGTTGCTAAGTGCGAGAGTTGCAAGAGGGAACTGCCCCCACAAGCCGAAGAAGAAGAAAAGGACCTTGGTACTAACAAGAGAGAAGAGGAGCAAGAGGATCCCGAGCCACTCCCTCAAAGTTTCGATGTTAAGGTCGGGATTGGGGAGCTTGAAGATGTCCGAGCCACACTGGACACAGGATCCTACTCTAATGTGCTCCCTTTGAATGTTTTCGAGAAGAGTAACCTTGGAGAACTAACTATGCATAAGGCTATTGTGCAACTGGCGGATGGATCCCTTGTGAAACCCGAAGGTGTTGTGAACAATGTATTAGTCAAAATTGGTGAAGCCTCTGTCTACACCGATTTTGTAATTATGCCAGCATCAGCACCAGGAACGGGGGATGTCATACTCTTAGGACGAACGTTCTTGACTAAGCTACGCTCTGTAATGGACATCTACCAAAGGACTTGCACTATCGAAGTGGATGGCAAGCAACATGTGTTGCAAGCCATATCAGATCCACCTGATCCACCCGATACTTCTAACACTATTGATTACAGTGGTCTTAACGTCTATGTTCACTCTTATTCACAGGATCAAAGCACGGGAAGGAGACTCATGAAGGGGAAGTCTAGTACCCTCAGAAGGAAAAGATAGGCGAAGACAGGAGTCGAGTCAGAGATTTTAAACAATGGCGCTATCCGGGAGGCAACCCGGGGTTTTTATCGCTTTCTTTACTGCTTTTCTGCATGCATTCATACTTGAACAATTTGCTTTTCATATGTGAATTTTTTCGGTTCTGTGTCGTATGTGCTTATGTTGTGTTCAAGTGCGACTTTTCGAGTGATTTTTTGAGGAAAATGATTTTTCGGGGACTAAAAACTTTTTCGGGGACTAAAAACCGCATTTTTATTTCAAAAAATGTTCGTCTCCCACCAAAAAGTGGGGGGCGAATCGCCCCACGACCAGAGCGCGCGCGCGCTCTGGGCGTGCGGGGCGGTCCGCCCCGCGCGCGGGGCGGTCCGCCCCAGGTGTGGGGCGAACCGCCCCACACCACCAGATTTCTAAAAAACGGGGGTTTCTTCCCCAAACCCCCATTTTCCTCCATTTTCATCTTCCATACTCTAAAATTTCCACCATATTCAAAATAACTTCAAATCTTCATAACTTCTTCATCTCTCCATCATTTTGTGTGTTCTTTAGCTTCATTCGAAGCCCGTTACGTGCTCTATCATTCTATCCGAACAAATTTCTTCCTAGATCATTCAATTTCCGGACTTGAGGTATTATCACATGAACCCTAATTTTTACAATTTGGAGATTTTTTGATTTATGCTTCAATTAGGCTTGTATGATGTATGGGTTGATGATTTATGTGATTAGATTCGTATTTCATTGTCAATTACATGTTCAATTAGGCTTGGTTTGATGATTTGAGATTTTTGCTAATTGGATGATATATGTCTTGTTAGGGAAATGTCTCTCTTACTTTCATTCCATGTTTAAACATGTGTTTATTGATATGGAATTGATGGATGTATTGGTAGAATGCATGATTGATGAGATTGGTGGAATTATGCTAGATTTTGATTTTTATGGTATGGATTGAACCTTGTGATTCAAGGCATTTGTTGTTAGCAAAAGCATAATGTGATATGTTATTTTGATATGTTGCGTAATGAATTAGCTAGACTAGGTTTTGGGTTTTTGAGGAATTGGATTTTTGAGAATTTTACTCGTTTGTTCACTCGTATATTTACATTTGCATAGGTCCGTTTTGCATCGTACAAGATACTAATTGTTGTTTGTAGGAATCATGGCACCGAGGACAAGGAGAGTCGGCTCTAGCAAAAAAGGGAAGGGAGTGGCATCAAGCTCCCAACCATCTCACGATTTGTACGAGTTGTCTGCCGCTGCGATAGAGGTGCGACAAAGGCTAGAGGCGGAGATGGCTGACGGAGGAAGGTCGATCATCCCAGATAGGAGGATTGACATTCCTGAGTCCGCGACGGATAGAGCGGGATATAGGACGCTGTCACGTTTGGGGTCACAAAGGAATTGGGCATGGTACAGTTCCAACAGGTTCAAAGGGTACGGCGAGAGCCTCCTCCGAGATTTCTACACTGGATACACGGATCTCGACGAGAAGAATGGGGTGCTAGTCCGAGGCCTGATTATACCATGGGACCCAGAGCACATTTCTTCCTTCATCCATTTCGGGAACCTGGAATTCACAGAGAGCGACCACGCCTACTCGTATTCGAGGATCACTAGGGGGATAGGGAGACACATCACCGACGTGATCTGCAACAGGGAATACCGATATCCAGAAGTTGGGGAAGCACCTGGACGGATCAGTTATAGCGACCTTAGCATCGAAGCTAAGGTGATGATGAAATTTGGCATCTCCGACTTGATCCCGAGGAAGAATGACACATGGATTCAGCCCTATTACACCGAGCTCCTCTACTGTCTCATAGACGGACATCAGATTGACATTGCGCACATTATGTACGAGGAGTACGAGCGCCACTGGGAAAAGAAGAGGAAGCCTTTCATCTTCCCGAGCTTCATCACAGCCTACTGCATATGTCATGGGGTCGATGATATTGAGGAGGGGGACTGCGAGGTCGCTGCCCTTTCACCCTCGACCATTGAGGTACAAGTCAACAGGTATCAGTTGAGGAACCCCACAGCAGCCGCTGCTGATGTAGGAGCACCATTCCAGTCAAATGATTCCGATCATGAGGATGCTATGGAGGCCGATATTGGCGAAGCCCCTATCCCAGATATTCCTTTTGTCCATCATGCACCGCATGCACTAGTTGGAGCACCACAGGGGTCTGGAGGATTTGACTTCTCCGAATTCCGTACCTACCTCGACAGCCGTTTCGACAGAATTGATGCCAACAACGCGGCCATGCGACAGGACATCGAACAGGCACATTGTCCAGCACAATCGCGATTGGGAGATATTCGAGGAGCATCGCCGAGAGGATATGCAGCACATGTGGGAGCAGCAACAGCAGGAAGCTCTATGACAGTCCAATGAGCTCATGAATGACATGTGGAGTGACTTTTATGGGGACTACCATCCCGATGATTAGTCCTTCCACATGTCCACTCTCAGCCGACCGAGGCCAAACCCTTCGGTAACATCTAGTATCACTTCTTATTACTCATTCTCTTTTGCTAGGGGCTAGCTTAAGAATCGTAAGGGGGATGGGATGTGAACCATGATGTTAAGTATTGTTTGGCTTTGTGTCGATTAGTATCTTGTCCTTTGTTTGCATTTGCATTTGCACGTTTACCGCTTTCTTAGATTTTTTAGGTTGCATTCATTGCATTCATCCTAGGATAGTCTTGCATGTTTTATATGGAGTTTATTGCCGAATTTTTTGAATTTTTTATTGGGTAGATCAACTAGCTATGCCATTAATTGTATGCTTCATCTCTATGAATTTGTTTGAGGTTTTTCTCGCTTGGCTTGTCACATTTATGTATTGCACTTAGTTGAACTAGGTAGTCTCGACATCACTTAGTGGTGTTTTCTCTACTGCGGTTCACGAAGGCCTTTATAATAGGATGATGCATGTTAGGGTCTTGTGGTTGTTTTCCCGAGTAATTATGTACCTAAGAGTCAACAAGTCTTCACCATGCTTTGAGATTGCTAAATGCCTAGGAAGGAGGCAGTGTGAGGTTGTGTGATCCTTTGTTTATAACCTATTCTTCCGAATAGGTTTGGGGAGGGGGTCACACCATCATTAGACTTGTTTCTGTTTTTCATTTTCGTATCGTGAGTTTATTTTTCACTTTTCGTAAATTTTGTACTCCAACCTATTCTTTCGAATAGGTTTGGGGAAGTCGTGTGAGTCTTTTTGTTTCTCTTTTGTTATGCTACTGCTGGCTAGAAAAATCAAAAAAAAGAAAGAAAAAATTCCAGAAAAAAAGAAAAAAAAAAAGAATTTGGAAAGAAAAAAAGAAAAAAAAGACCCAAAAAAGCGAAGAAGGGTCCAAAAAAAGAAAGCCAAATAGCAGTTTAGCAAAGTGTTGAGTCTTTTCCATTTTTGTGATGTTCGTAATCGTGTTTTTTATCTTTTATCTTTTTTGTCTTGAGTGTCATCTGTTCTAGACCACCCTCGTCCTGCCATTCAGAAAGTGGTGAATAGCTTAAGACTTAACTTGAGAGATGGGTAGAATAGGGGAGAGTTATCTTTTATAGGGAACCCTCCTTCGTTTGATGAGAGCCAGTACTGGTTCGACCTCTTTTAAGTCTTAACATGGTGGAACAACAGTAAGTTCTCAGTTTCATAGGCACGGGGCAACCATTCGTATCTTAGCATGCATCATTACGTCGTCACTGACTAGGTCCAGGTAGAGAATGTTACGAGAGACTATCTTGTCTTGACATAAGTGCTTATGTGGTTGTGTATAAGTCAATCGAGGTATTCTTCAACCTATATTCATGCTTTAATTTATATGGTTTTTGTTCATATGTTATTTGATAGATTTAGTAGATTAGTTCATTTTATTTGGCATGAAACTCCATTTTGTGTCTTGCATGTTTTTTGTATTAGAGTCTAGCTTAGTTGCTTGAGGACAAGCAAAGGTTCGGTTTGGGGAGTTTGATGAATGTGTATTTTACACTTTCATTCGAGTCTTTTTCACCTATTTTAGCTATCATCTATGTTAATTTAGCTATATTTTAGTACATTTTATTAGAATAGTGTCACGTTTCCCTTTAGATTTTATTTTACAGGTTTTGGTTGAAATTCGGGGATTTCTGGGCAATTATATTGAAGTTGACAAGGAATTGGTGTTCCAGAAGCCTATTTGGAGTATCTGAAGGTTTCCGGATAGGATTTGGAGTCTAGGGGTCGAATCTGGAGGTTAGAAGGCCACTAGAGGTCAGAAACCGAGTCCGAAAAGGTGAAGAAATCTAAATCCGCGTCGAAAAATGCGGAATTCCGCGAAAAAGACGGGGGGCGAACCGCCCCAACCTGCGGCGAACCGCCCCAGAGTTTATTCGGGGCCTATATATAGTGCTCAGTTTTCTCTCCGAAAATCATATCTTTCCAGACCTACTTTCTCACCTCTCTCTATAGTTTTAGGTAGGAACTTCCCGGGGCCTGTCCTGGGAGTTCCGTAGCTTAGGGGATACTTTTTCATAGCAGTTTGGAGCTCGTAGGACCGCAATCATCCGGAGATTGACAAACTTCGGTAACTTTGTATCTTACAGTTTTATTCTACTTATTTTATATACTTTCAACATGTTTTCTTCTATGATTTCTGTTGATTGCATGCCTATTATGAGTAGCTAAACTTATCGTTGGTGGTAGTATGTGAATTCTTAGCGAAGGGAAGATAATCATGCTAATGGCTATATCGCGCATTATACTCCGTGTCATTGCTTTATTTCGTTGATCAGTTGTAACCAAAATTCTCGTATGTTGTATTGATTGTTATGCACAATTGGACACTAGTCGACCATCAGACCAATTATCTTTGTAGTGTTGAATAATTACGGAACACATTAGGACAATCGTGATTGACTAGTCAGACCAAATTATCTTCGTAGTGCTTAATACTTGCAACAGGACACTAGATTGATTCAAAGATCTCTATGCAAGGCCGAGGAATTTGTGCATGATTATCGACCCATTATGTTAAGAAGGACCATACTATCACCAATCTCCATTATCTGCTAGAAACCCCCTATTGCTATCTGTCTGCTGTTTATATTCTCTTAAATAGATAAAGCAAGTTATAGTCCTGAGAGAACGACACTCGAGTCATTCTACTGCTACACTACGGTTTTCGTTGTAGTTGTGGATTGCCTTTGGCTAAATTATAAATATATTTGATTGACCTTGACATGTTCATCACTTTTATTTTTTTATTTATGTTATTTTAATTTATTTTTTAACTAAACCTGTTTGGTTGCCAAAAAAACTGAATATGGAACAGTGTCTAGAGTGTGAAGTGGTCAAATTCGTGGTCCTTTTGTAATTGATAACATAACGTGGTTCATTATGTTATTAGAGACGATATCATGGTTTAAAAAGTTATGGACCCTTAATAAGAAGACACAACTTAGTTTCTCGACCAAAAGCTCCGGGCTGAACTTCGGAAGATCGCCATAACTTCGTTTCTCGACGAAATACAGTGATTTTTGCACCGTTGGATTCGTGGCGACGTCTTCTTCGAAACGCATACCACCTTGCCTCAAACCATCGCATGTTCGCAGATCTGCCATCAACGACTTCAAGGTATTCGAAAGCTCCGTGGGACTTCGTTTTCCAACCAAATTGAACGCTTCTTGCGACGTTGTATTCTTATTGGACTCCTCTATCATTAGAAAAACATTTCATCAAATTAGATATAAAATTCGATCAGATGTTGCAGCGTTGAACTCATCGGGTTGCAAAAGCTCCGACGGGATTTGTTTTTTATTTATTTTTGTGGTTGTTTTGAAATAAAATGTTGATTGAGACTTCTTTTACAATAATTATCAATTCATTTTGAAACTTATAAAATTTATGTGGGTTAATTTGAAATATTTTAAAGTTAATTTTGTAAAATAAAATATCCTAGATGTATATGCGTAAAAAATAAAAATTTAAGGTATTTGGAACTCCACAAAATCTGAGATTCCGGTGAGGTTAAAATAGTCATTTCCAGCTCTTAGTTCGCAAAAAAGTCAAGTTCGTGGGGATACTTGTAATTGATTTTAACTAACAGAGAGCTACAAGTAATTATCAAACTAAGAGGGAAAGATCGTAGTAATAAAAAAACTAACAGGGATGTAGGGATGTAGATGTAAATTATCCAAATTATCCATATCCCATCCAATTAAATCCAATTAAATATCTTTACCCAAGGTAGAAGAAACGTCGTTACATGTGTCAATCCCTCCATCATCATCATCATTATCCCCTCTCTCATTAATCCACCACATCAGTCTCCCGCTCTCCTCTATCTCCTCTCAATTTGTCATCATCGGATCATCATAACGACAATCAAATCAATCGATCACAATTCCATAACAAAGCCCTAACAATTTCCCTTCATTTCTCCTACACTCAACCATGGGCGGCGGTGGAACAATGAGGTCAGCAGCGTCGAGGATCGTCGGTTTCACGGCGGCCACAAACAGCCGTCGCGTGTTCGCGTCGGATCACTATCCGATTTCCTCGCTTCCCCGCAGGGATGCTTCCTCGTCGGATCAGATTAAGCTCACGACATCGCCGACGCGTGCCGGAGCGGTGAGAGCGGCTACTTCGGAGATTGACGATTGGGTGTTTGCTGGTGGAGAGGAGGTACTAGACGTAGATGATCCGATGCCTAGGGTTGTTTTCGGTGGTGCTCCGACTCTCGAGGAGGCTAAAGAGGCCACTTCTGAACTTGCTGACGCCCTTGAAAAGTATAATTTCTCTTATTTCTGTTGTCAATTGTAGTTTTATGGACTGCTAATGCTTATGAACCTGTTCCTTCTGATTTTTCTCTGTATTCCAAATTTTGTTAGTTAGAAACTGTTCTTTTCGTGTTATTTTCGTCTGAACAGACCGAACATAATTGAACTATTGAACTGAACATAATAAACCTCAACATAACGAACTGAACTGAATTTATTTGTAGTATAAAATATAACTAAGCAAACCTGAAGAGAACTGAATTTAAATTAATGAGTTTTCATACGAAGAGAAGAGAACAGAGACTTATTCGGATAGCTAGTTTGATTTGGTTACAGGTTTTTATGACAAAATGATGTTGCGTAGTTGATTTAGTAGTAGAAAGACTGATCATTTTTAGTAGTACTGCCATTCATTCAAGTGTTGGTAGTTGTTCACATCCATGGTCTATAATATATACGAGTAGTTTACTTTAGTAGTAGTATCATTGATTGAAGTGGCAGTAGTTTCTGTTGACATCCATAGGCTTATATGAAAGATCAAGTAGGGAACAAGAAGCCTGCATTGCTTGTTAGTATTTTCTCTTGAGGTGATGAAGTTCTCTCTCGACTCTCGAGTTATGATGACTTTCATGAGCTTGACCAGATAATTCTTTTAAATGTATGTTGCTTTGAGAAGAAATGCCTTGGGTTGGAACTTGGAAGTTGCTGTACAACTTGTTCTAGTTTGCAATGATATACTATCTTCTTTGCATTGTGCTGATTTGTCTAAATTTCTCCTTTCCCAGGGCATATTTGTCATCTCCCAAATCTATTGGAATGGAGGATTCATCTATAGCGGAAAATGGCTCTTGGTCATCTCGTTCGAGCTCACACAGTGTACAGAATAAAGCTTGTGTTTCAAGAGAGATTGAGGTTAGACCTGCAGCACCTAGCCATGCGATGAAGGCCTTCAAGCTTTTAAACGAAAGTCCTGCAGCTCAGGTTCTTATTCTGACTTTTTCTCATAATTATATCAGGAAACTGTGTTAAAGCTCACAAAGTTAGCAAGATCGTGTTTTTAATTTTTCCCTTGCATATGATGATAACCAATCTCTTCCCTGCTCTGTGACATCACCAAAGTCTGCATAACCTTGTTTTTCAAAGACTTGGCTGTTCTTGCAGTGTTGACGGGTTTCGTTGAAGATGATGTATTCTGCATTTTGTGCTTACATGTATAAAGGAGCTCTTCGAGTTTGAGTTATTGATTGAATTGGATCATTAGTAGTAGTTAATTATTTAGGATTCTTCTAGCTATTCTTCTATTTGCAAATGTGATGTCACTATCCAAGCACTCCAATATTTCCTTCTATAGTTTATAAGCAGCATCAAGTTAGTTTCACATTGATGACAAAATATCTACAAGGGAAAGGAAAAAGGGTACACTGTACACTGATGTTTCTTTCCTATTGTACACCTGCTAGCTACTTAACTAAATTTAAAAATATAATTTACTTTTGCGAAACCTCAACCACTGCTGCTCTTACTCTCTCTCGTGCATGTGGTATATTACCCTTTCTAGTATCAGCTCAAATGGAATAAAATAATCCGTTTTTGTTATGTTTTGTTTTAGTATCACCTAAACTAATACTCAAATGTAGTAGTTTCGCCAAAGCACCACTTTTCTCCTTTGTCTTTAGTTTAATACACCCTTTTCCATGATGTTCTGCAACCAGCTTTGGCTTTAAAAAGTTTAATAACAGATTAGTAAATTTTGTAAGTTGTTATTAGTATGTGATTGATAATGGACAAGTAATTATTATTGATAAATGAAGAGATAGAGTAGACAAGCACAAGAGAATGAATAACTGATATATTCACTCTGTCCATTAGATTCGGTAAATTTCCATTTTTTTTCATCCCATTGGATTATAAAAGTTTCTATTTTTTTTTTTTTTGGCTAACTTCATTCATATCTTTGTTAGTTGACCATGCCACTAATTCAATTCACAGATACACTCTACATGTCTACCTTAATAATCGATCCAAAAGCAAATATGTAGAAACCCATGAAACAGAGGGTGTAATTTTATTGTGTTTCTTTAGTGTTGTAAAGTTACTTTAGAATAGAAGTTTGGCACTACATTACAGACCTAGGGATTACTAATTAATATTGTCAGTTTGTAGTGTCTAGAAAAGATAGATACCTCATTTTTAATCTGATATATCATGCGTGGCTAACTACTTAAGTTTCGTGTTGATGAATGCATTTTCTGTCTGGTATACATGTCTTATGTGTGTTCCTTGTACTGCATGCTTCAAGTGTCTGGAATTCAATTTCAGTGTGATTCTATTCTTGCTTATTTGGATAGTAGCTCATAGTTATTTAGGTCACAGTCTGCGATCATTATCTAATAAAATATATCACAGACTGTTGTTGCTTCAATTGCTTGTGACCCAAATGTGTGGACAGCGGTCCTGAAAAATCCACAGCTTCAAGAATTTCTGCTATCGCAAAAAACATGTAAGGTTATGTCAACTCTGTAGTTACATTTACAAATATATATAGAATATGTTGTAACGTTTTGTTTTCTCTTTGTTTCTGAAGTTGAAGACGAAGGAGGCGTAACAGAAGATTCTGATGTTGTTGAATTATCTCCAAAAAGTGTTACTGGTTCATCTGACGACAAATGCTCTGAGCCTGATGGTGGATTTATGGATTTCATTCAGAAAGTCAAGAGCACTGTGGTTGATATGATGAGCAGCTTGTCTGATTTTTTCCAGAGTTTCTTTGGAGGCCCGGGGCTAAACAAACTGTTTGTAAATCCAGATGGGACTGCAAGGGTTAGTGCTGAGAGTGTTATGGAAGCATCTTTTATGGGATTGGCAGTTATGGCCATCATGGTGATATTGATGAAGAGAGTTTAAACCAACCTTGTCCAAGGAGAGGTATATGTAAAAATTTGTCGAAATCAAACAAGAACCTGGTTTTACATTTAGTTCCTTTTATGTGAGTATGACTCATTGCCTTAAAGCAAGAAAGAGAGATTTGCTGGACTTTCTTTATACTGTTTACTTGAGGTGTTATATTTGTAATGAAGATTCCCAAACAATTATTATACTTATACCTAGATTATAGTCAATGAGCATTTCTGGGTGAAATGATCGAACCAACAGAGACGAATCTAACAAGCTAAAATATCTAAGAATTGCTAATAGGAATTATCACTCAAAAGCTGAAATGAGTTACAGAGCCAGCCGGCTATTTAAACGAAGAAGAAATGGGCGCGCTCAGAGGCCGCTGGATCAGCACGTGGCATGATCCCCCCAAATCTCAGACCAACCATAAAAGCGTGTATCAACAAAACACGTTTTCTGTTACAAACAAACTAATTGCGAATTACAACGACTCAAGAATACAAAGTCGTAACATTCCATCCTTCTTCACAAGCTTGTCCACAAGCTTAAACTTCTTTTGCTGCTCCATTGATCAAGCTTCATGCATCTAGTTGTGGAAACTTAGCAATGGTCTCATGATAGTCCTGCCAAGTTGCCTCTTCCTCCGGTAAGTATTCCCACTGGACTAGTACTTGAGCCACAGATGCGTTATGCTTCTTGACCATCCTTCTAGCAAGTATCTTGACTGGTACTAACACCATTGAGCCTTCCTCATTCATTGGTGGTAGAGAACTTGTAACTCTATCTGCCAACATGCGGTTTAAGCACAGATACATGGAAAACTGGATGGATTTTGCTTCCAGGAGGCAACTGCAATCTATAAGCCACTTCACCAATTTTCTCAATGATTTGAAAAGGTCCTGCAAACTTAGGACTAAGCTTCCAAGCAGCAGTACTCCTCACACTAAACTGTCTGTATGGCTTGAGTTTTAGATACACCCAATCTCCTATATCAAACACTCTCTCTGACCTGTGTTTGTCAGCTAACAACTTCATTCTTTCTCTTGCTAGCCTCAAATTTTCTTTCATAGTGGCCACTATTTCCTCCCTTCTTGTAATCAAATCTTCAACTCCACAGACTTGAGTCTCCACTGTATTTCCAATTGTTATAGTAGGAGGTTTATAGCCAAACAAAGCCTGAAATGGACTCATCTTAATAGCTGAGTGGTAACTACTATTATACCACTACTGAGCCAATGGCAACCAGGAACACCATTTTCTGGGAGAATGTCCACACATGCACCTCAGGTAATTCTCTAAACATTGATTGACTCTTTCTGTTTGGCCATCAGTCTGAGGATGGTATGCAGTACTCAACAACCTCTGAACCCCCAGTTTTGCTAATAGTTCTTTCCAGAAACCACTGGTGAACACCTTATCTCTATATGATACAATGCTGCTAGGCACACCATGCAATTTGCAGACATTATCAAGAAAGAGTTGAGCCACAGAAGATGCAGTAAAAGGATGAGCTAGAGCTATAAAATGGCTGAATTTTGTGAATCTGTCAACCACTACCAATATAGTATCCATTCCCCTGACTTGGGAAGCTTTTCTATAAATCCATTGTCACATGTTGCCAGGCTTGGTCTGGAACTGCCAAAGGCTGTAGCAACCCTGGTGTCTTGACATGCTCCCCTTTATTGAGTTGACAAGTAGCATACTCACTGACCACCTTTAAGCAGGTAGCTCGCAAGGCTGGCCACCCAAATGCAGCATTTACTCTATTGAATGTGGTGAGTACCCCAAAATGGTCTCCTTCCATACTCTCATGTAAAGTTTTCACCGCCATATCTCTATACTGTCCTGCACTGCCAACATAGAGCTTCCCTTTATACCTGAGTAGTCCATTGTGCATGTATATCAAGCCCAAATTTGCAGGTGCCACAGCATATGACAGGAGAGCTTCTTCTGCTTCTGCATCTCCTTCATAGCTAGCTAACAGCTCTTGCACCCACTGAGCTTGCACACCAGAAATAACCTTGAGTTCAGAATCATCCTTCACATCCCTCCTTGACAATGCATCAGCTAACTTGTTGTCAGGACCCTTCTTATACTCAATCTTATATTCAAGCCCTAGTAACTTTGTCATGTACTTGTGTTTTACATGGGTATTGAACTTCTGATCTACCAGAAATTTGAAGCTTCTCTGGTCAGGCCTGATAACAAATGGTCATGGAGCAAGTAGGCCCTCCATTTTTCTACTGCCAGCAAGATTGCTAGAAACTCTTTCTCATAAATGGATAGGCCCAAATTCTTGGGACCAATAGTTTTACTGACAAATGCTAAAGGATGCTCCTCCTGCACAACCCCAAGTCCACTGTAGCAAGCATCAGTTTCCAATACAAACACTTTTGTGAAGTCTGGTAATTGCAACATTGGCACCGTACACATTGATGAACGTATTTTTGACATGTTCATTTAGTCTTTTTTACCTTCTTTTGCTATCTTTAAACTTAGTTTTGTTGGTAGTTTTTGTAGAATAGTGTCACGTTTTGTTTGTTTTGCATTTCTCAGGTGTTTAGGTACAAAATGGTGAAATCGAGCTCAAACGCAGCATTTTGGATGCATTTGGATCACGTTTGAGCACCGTGACATCCATGGACGTGTCCGTGAGCACCCGAGCCCTTAATAAGTGACTGAGGATTTGTTCCCGAGGGACTTGGAGGCTATTCGGAAGCTTGGAGCTGAAGAAAATAGGCGAATTTGGCCTTCAGAGCTCAGGGGAGTCGCCCAGCCCTGCCAGGGGACTCCCCCCGCTGAAGGCAAGTTGCAGTTTCAAAACTGCAACTTGTTGTCGCCTGGCTGGGGCGACTCGCCCAACAGCAACAGAAGCTACGAATTCTCCTCATTAAATACAGATTTTCAGTTACACAATTTCTTTCTTTCTCACATTCAGACAGGGTAGATCTGGTTTTGAATCTTTTCTCAAGCAAGAAACCTCATAGTTGAATAATTTATCCATTGTAATTCATTAGAGATTGTGGATTTGGCACCTAGGATTCATTCTACATTCATCTACGGAAGGATTTTTACGATTCCACTCAAGAGTGACAGCTTGTGGTAACATTGTATCAAATCCTTTGTATTTTGATTCCTATGGATTATTCATATGTTATGTGTATTATGAGTAGCTGATTCCCTTGTGTTGGTGGTGCAATGTGAGTGCAAACACGATATGAATTTCACTATGCTTGTATGAGGTTTTGATTCGATCTTGCTACATATTATCTTACATTCTCTATAGTTGCCAATTACTTATCTTCGAATAAGAGTATGTGACAAACTCTTGGTCAATTAAAGCTTTAGATTGTGGTTTGAGTATGCAGCATGCTAGATAAATAGTTGGAGTGACACCACTACTAAAGTATCGATAGGAACCTTTCAAGATGTGTGTCTTAAACTTGCCTAGACGATTTACATTGTAGAACTTGTTGAAGGCTTTACGCACTGAACTTACAAGCATATGTGTTTTCATTACATGTTTGACTCCATTCTTACCACCAACCCTTTCATCTATTGATTACAAAAAGTTGTTTAAGTCGATCATTTGTCTCTCTTTGCGAAAGTTACAAATATTTTCTCAAAACCCCTTTTACAAACTGATTCATTGACAGAATTACCTACAAGGAAACCAGACAAAGTCACGTTAGGTCCCGAGAGAACGACACTCGGGGACAACTTACCTTTGTGTAGTGTTGAGTGTTCTTTGGCTTTTTAAAACAAATTTAATTTTGATTCTAACGACATCAAAATTTGGCGCCGTTGCCGGGGACTTAACTCCTTTGGTTGGTGTTTTTGTTTTGGTTTTTGGCCAATTTCAATTTCTTACCCCATTTCTTTCTTACTATCTCAAATCTGTTTCTATATTGCTTTTTACTCTTGTTTGCTTGAGCTCGATCACACTTGCTTGTTTCAGGTGAGTGTATGCCTAGGACCCGAACCGGAAGAGTAGACGTTGAACCAATTGTTGACGAGATCGATATGTTGTTCCATAGGAGAAGAAGGAATTTGGCAACTCAATTTGAAGGAGTAGCAGCCCCTATTTCTGAAAATCGAGTGGAATCTCACTCCGATCTCTTGGAACCAATCTTAGAGCAAGTCTATCAAGAAGGTGAGATGGATGCTCAACCCATCAAGGCACTCACTAGAGCCACAGGTGGGCCTAGAGGACCCGCTATATTTCTCAATGAAGCCACCCGGAATTTGGAGATTAAAAACAACTTGTTCCAGCAATTGCCCAAATTCTATGGGATGTCGAACGAGGATGTTATCGGTTACTTGAGTGAGTTGGAGAATTTCATTCTCCATGTTGCTAGACCAGCTGGTGTTAGTGATGAAGATCTCAAGATGAAGGTTTTCTCTATGGGTCTAGGAGATAGAGCCAAAGCATGGTTAGGAACGTTGGAAGCTGGTTCCTTGACAAATTGGACTCAAGTCTTTGACAAGTTCATGGACAAGTACTATCTAGCCTCCAAGACAATGGCTATGATAAGCCAAATCAGCTCCTTCAAGCAAATGTATGATGAAGCGTTTCATGAGGCCTATGATCGTTTCAAGGGATTACAACATAGATGCCCTCACCATAACTTTTCGGAGCCTCAACTCCTCCAATATTTTTATAATGGCTTGCATCCTGAGTGTCAAACTCAATTGGATAGCATTTGCGGAGGTGGCATGGAAGAGTTGACCGCCGATGAAGCTAAGGTGAAGTTGGAAGTGATGTACCGGAATTCTCAAAACCGGAACATAAGGGCAAGAGCTCCTCCAAGGGACCAAAGAGGTGAAGCCAAGGTTGTAGTTGACCAAGATGTCTTCAATGGCTTTGCTCATGAAGTCAAGCAAGCATTGAAGCAAAGTGCTATGATTCCTTCCACGGAGGTGTGTGGGGTGTACAAGAATTATGGCCACCCATCTTATTTGTGCCGTTCCGAGTTTGCTAGAGAGCAATTTTCTCGGGGCGGTGTCTATTATCAAGAGGCGTTCGCTACTGAAGGTGAACAAAACGTGGAAGATGTTAACTACAACCAAGGGCAAAATCAAGGCCAATGGCAAAGGCAAGGTTACTCTAACCAAAGGCCTCAAAATCGAGGTGGTTATCCACCAAGAGGAGGGCATCAAGGAAGAGGTAGCTATGTGAATGATCAAGATCGGTACGCCTATGGTCCGAATCAAGATAGGAGTCGTCTTAGCTATGGGAATGATTGGTGTGAGAATTCTCAACCATCTAATGCTCCACCTCCTCTGGTTTCTACTTCATCTCCTCAAGGTAATCCTATTCCACCATCTCCAATTTCGGTTTCTCTACAAGATCTTATGGCAAAAACCACTAAGTTTATGAAGACCTATCATAGAAATGATTTTGAGAAGTTTGAGGCTAGTACTAATAGTCTCCACCAAAAGCTACAAGAGTTGATTGATAGAGGTGCTAGTAGAGAGCAAGGGAAGTTTCCGGGAAACACTCAAAAAGCCATGGTGATAACCGTGGTGACTGATTTGCCTGTTGAAATCACGGTGGTGAGAGATGGGGCACGAGTGGAGGTGCCTATGAGCAAGGGGGTTGTTGATCCTTGTGTGGTTAGTAAGGAGCACGAGTCTCCTTTGGTTGAAAAAGTTGAAGGAGTTGTCGCACGATCTGTTGCGAAGGTTAGTGAAGTGGAAGAGAACTCATCTTTTGAGAATGAGCTTGATGATATGGTAGAAGTTCCAGCACTTAAGAGCTTTGATGTTAGCATTGGCTGGGAAAGAAGGACGGTATAGTGGCAACTCTTGATGCGGGAGCTGGTGTGAATGTCATGCCATTGAACGTTTATGAGGAGTCCGGTTTGTCTGGTATGAAGCCAATGAAATGCATGGTGCAATTGGCGGATGGGTCTATGAAGAGGCCTTTGGGTTTGATCAAGGACCTTGTGGTCTGTGTTGATGGGATAGAAGTCAAAACGAGCTTTATTGTCATGCCCACTTCTCAAGCTAAGCTCAAGGATGTAGTCCTTTTGGGGAGAGCTTTCATCAATAAGGTACACATGGTAATTGATATGTATAGACGTACATGCTATTTTGAGGTAAATGGTAAACAATATTCATTGCGTGCCATAGATCATTCGTGTGCTATTGATATTGCTACTAACGAGCTTGTAGGATTTATTGGTCCTCTTTACGTTCGCTCAGATGTGCAGGGGCTCCAAGAGTTGAAGAATGCATGGATGGGGAAGTCTAGTACCCAATGCAAAATTGATCCGGCATGAGCTTGGAAAAGTCGAGCCACGACTTTATAAAAAAGTGCGCTTCTCGGGAGGCAACCCGAGGTTGTAAGTCATGCATGTAGTGTAAAATTACGTTTCAAATTTTAGTTTAGTTGTGTGAATAAGTTTTGAGGTGAAAGAAATCAGAAAAAGTTGAAAAAATAGAGTTTCGGGGAATTTTCCAGCAGGGGAGTCGCCTGGCAGAGCTATAGTTGCAGTTTCAAAACTGCAACTCCAGTTATGTAGGGCGAGTCGCCTGGAAGAGCCCGACGACTCACCCCGGCCTGCTGGGCGAGTCGCCCAGCCTGGAATAAAACCGGGCTGCGCGACTCGCCCAACCATTCTTCCCCAACTCTTGTTTCTCTCTTCTTCCCGATTTCTCACCCCAAAAAACTCAATTTCACTCAATTCTCCACCAAATTCATCAATATTTAGCATTTTGGAGAGCCCATCGACTCCTCTATCAATCTAACCGAATAAATTCATCAATCGTAGCTTCAATATCAAGAAATCAAGGTACTCTTCATGAACCCTCTTTTTTTGAATTTGGGGATCTCTCTTAATTAGCTACTTTTATGCAATTTGATGATGAATATGAGTTATATTATGAATGTTGAGCATGTTTCTATGATGATTATGTGTTCAATTTCGTTTTTAACTCGTTTCGATTTTGGGTAGATAATGCACTCGAATTTTCTAGCTTTCAATTGTTTGATGATTGTTTTCTATGATTTGGGTATGAATGAGTTGTTAATGGTGATATATATGCATGAGATTGAATTAGAATTGATGGGTGCTTCGTGTTGGGAGTTTGTTTGCTTGGTTTGTGAATTCTAACTTGTAGAATCGAAGCTTTTAAGTTTCTCTACTTGTTCGTTAGACTTTAGCAAGCTTTCAAACTCCGCGACTAGAGCATTATTAAGTGTGATATATTTCATAATGATGATGTTGATGTGTTTGGAGTCTCGGATTTTGAGTTTGTTTGCTTGGTTAGGATCGTCGAACTTGTAGAATCGAAGTATTAAAGCTTCTCTACTCGTTCGATTGAACCTTAGCAAGCTCTCAAACTCAACAACTAGAGAAAGTTGAGTAAAGTAGAGTCTTATTCTTGTTGACTTGTTGCATTAGGAATTGTCGTAAGACAAGGAGTGTGGCTTGTCAAGTGTGTACTTAGTTAGTATAGGAGTAGTTGTTGCAATCATCTTTTGGAGTATTCTAATGAGGTCCATGTAGGTACCATGCACACTCGAGGATCCAAGAAACCTAGTGGCGAAGGAACCTCGAGGGGGAAGAAAAGGAGGACAAGGGCATCCGCCGAGGAGCAGCCCGTAGTCCCACCGGAGTACCAAGAATCGGAAAAACTGAAGGCGTTCCGCGAGCACTACCTTAGTGCACCCAGGAGGCGGTTTTTGGGGAACGAAGCATCGATTTCACCCCACAAGTCATCGAGCGTGAGATTGAGGGGATTGTCGAGCTTGTTGCCTTGGTTAATGAACGTGGTTGGACGTTCTTTGGGAAGCCACTTCGCATGTATGATCGAGTATTGGTGGAGGAATTTTACATTGCATTTGAGAACTACAATGAAGTGACCGAAGAGGTCCCTATTAGGGGAGTCAAAGTCCTTTTTTTCTCCACTCAAGATCACTAGTTTCTTGATGGGGTTGGATGAAGACTTAACGGTGGATGAGAATGACTATTTGGGTCAATGGTCCGATGATGAGAATGATTTCAGCTACGAAGCGGATAAGCAATATGTCTACCACCGAGATCTGGACCTCTACGACTTGAATGTAGTCAGGGGCACCACACATGACAACTTCCGGGTTCCGAAGGTCCGTCCACACTTGGTTTCACGGGCTGATTTGTCTTTACGGGCAAGAATGATGATGAAGTTTATAATGTCCAATCTGGTTCCAAGGAAGAATGATTCGGAGCTTCAGCCCTATCTTGGGCACTTGATCTATGCTTTGTTGGAGGAATTACCTATCACTCCGGGTGTGATCATCTTTAATCAGTTCAAGCGCCATCGCCACCCCAGGAAGCCCATTTTCTTTCTGCACCTCATCACTGCCATGTGTAGGAAGGCCAGAGTTCCCAACATTGCATTCACTGGAAAGCCGAAGTAGCCCATTGACTATTCAGTCTATCAGAAGATCTGCCGCCACCTTCCTACTCCTATGTATGTGGGGCCACCACCTCCATCTCGTTCTCCCACACCTCCACCAGCTCCACCTCAGGAGCCCGCTCAGAGTTCCTTCCAGTTCATGGAGCTCAATGACTTCCTTGCTACTCAGTTTGGCGATTTCAAGACCGCCATGGTGGAGTCCCAAGAGACTTTATTCAACACCCGCTTCAATGCTTTCGAGAAGCAAGAGAAAGAACGGTGGGATGATTGGGTCGTGCAAGACACTCAAAGGTGGGAAGCTCATCAACGGGGGATGAATGAGAACTTTGAAGCCCTAGCTAGACACATTCCCGGATACCCATTTGATGCTCAGCTGAGTGGTAGCGGTAGTGGACCTCCTCCGGACTAGCCTCCATCTTATGATCCTTACTTCTAGAGATCTCAGCCAATAGGGGCCATATCATTTTCGGTAGTACACTTCCACTTTTTCCTTTTCTTATCCTTTCAGCTAGGGACTAGCTTTCGGCTAGGTTTGGGGAAGGGTCGTGGAAGTTGTATTTATTTTGATTTGGCTCGTTTACTATTGTTGGTTTTGATGAACGTAGAATTTGTCAGATTCTAATTAATCAAATAAATTTGTATTTAGCCACAGGCAATTCACAACTACAACGAAAACCGTAGTGTAGCAGTAGAATAACCTCGAGTGTCGATCTCTAAGGACTATAACTAGCTTTATCTAATCTAACTTAAGAATATAAAATCAACAGACGACTTAGCAAAGGTTTTTCTTAGCAGATAATGGAGATTGGTGATAGTATGGTCATTCAAAGTATAGCAGGTTAATAATCATGCATAAATTTCCCGGTTTTACATAGAGATATTTGATCAATGAATTGTCCAATTGTGTTCCGTAATTATTCAACATACGAAGATAGAGGTTTTAGATAGATCAAAGAAATAAAGCAATAACTCTAGGTATAATGCGCGATATAGCCATTAGCATAATTATTAACCCTTCGCTAAGAAATCACATACTATCACCAACGAAAAGTTTAACTACTCATAGATGTCATGCAATCAACAAAAATCATACCACGAATGAATGAAAACATGATGAAAGATATATAAATATAAATAGAAAAAATGTAAGATACAATGTTACCGAAGGTTGTCAATCTCCGAGGAATCGCGATCTTACAAGCTCCAAAACGCTAAAAAAAAGTATCTCCTAAGCTAAGAACCCCCAGAACAGGCTCTGGAGAATTCCTACCTAAAACTATTGAGAAAGGTGAGGGAAAAAGTCTGGAAAAGTATGAAAAACGGAGAAAACTGAGCAACTATATATAGTGTTTCGGCAGGTGGGCCCCACACACCAGGCGATTCGCCTGGTGTGGGGCGATTCGCCCCACGTCCCGGGCGACTCGCCCGGGAGGTTTTTTCGGCCTTTTACGCATTTTCGACGCGTTTTTAGATATCTTCTCCTTTTTGGACTCGGTTTTTGCCTTCTAGTGACCTTCTAGCCTTCAGATTCGACCCCTAGACTTCAAATCCTATCCGGAATCTTCTGGATACTCCAAATAGGCCTTCGGAACACCAATTCCTTGTCTACTTCAATATAATTGCCCGGAAAACCTCGTTTTTCACTCAAAACCTGTAAAATACAAACTAAAGGGAAACGTGACACTATTCTAATAAAATGCACTAAAATATAGCTAAATTAACATAGAGGATAGCTAAATTGGTGAAAAAAGACTCAAATGAAAGTGTAAAATACACATTCATCAGGTTTGATACTCTTACTATTTCGATTTGGTTGTATAACTTTGATGATTATGACTCTTTCTATTTGGTTGTATGATGATTGTGATGATTGCGACTCATGTACTCTTTTGATTTAGTAGTTGTGGCCCGTGTGCCTTTTGTCGTGATTAGTTTGTGATTTTTCATTTTTGCATGCATTTAATCCTTAGTCTAGTTGTTGCACTTTGTATGTGTGGAGTTTATTGCCAAATGTTTAGAACTTTTTTATTGTATAGACTAAGTGATTTTAACCTTTGACCATACATTGCATTTCTATGAAGTAGTTTGAGGCTTGTCTCGCTTGGTTTGTCACATTCGTATGTGCACTAAGCTTAGTAGACTCGACATCACTATGTGGTGTTTTCTCTGCTGCGGTCCACGAAGGCCTTAGAAAATGATACACGTTAGAGTCTATGGTTGTTTTCATGTGCAAGTATGTACTTAAGAGCACTACAAGAGAGACCGACTTTAGCGACGGAACAATCCGTCGCTAAAGAAACCCGATCGGTCGCTAATATTCGCTAGCGACCGATCGGTGTTTTTAGCGACGGATAAATTTGTCATCGCTAAACCGTTGGTCGCTAGCGAATTAGCGACCGATGACTTTTCCGTCGCGAATTTGCGACAGATTAGCGACGGAAAATGAGGTTGACTTTTAGCAACCGATGAATTATCCGTTGCAAAAGTCACCGGACTTTTAGCGACGGATGAGCCTCATCGGTTGCTAAATATTAGCAACGGATGATACTTATCCATCGCTAAAAGTCCGGGACCTTTAGCGACGGATAAGCCGATCGGTTGCTAAGTTGTTTTTTTTTTTTTTTGATTTTGTAGATATAATAATGAGACCCAAAATCAAATGCAACCTGTTTAATTAAGCAACATGTTACAGAAATTCTATAGACCAAATAAACCAAAAAATAATCCAAAAAATCATAATAAATGTACCAAAACCCTCCATACATATAATAATAATCATACGTACACAATACTAATCCAAAATAATATCATAGTGTACACAGTATTCATGTAGAATAGTAAATAAAGTCGAAAAGGTTAGGGGTATCATGGAAAGGGAGGTGGATCCATCCCCAGCTTCGCATACAGCTCAGCAAACATAGTACCATATTGTGCCTTCTGCGCAGCTAGTCTCTTCACCTCCTCATCCCTCTCCTGCAACTGAAGTAAGAGGGCCTGCTCTCGAGCGGAAGCTGCTGCTGAAGATGATGAAGATGTACTGGCACGGGAACGACGAGTCGGCCTCGAGTCCAATTCAGGGACGGCTGCTGCACTCCCCAGTCCCAAGCGACGGCCCTTCTCGTCTGGAGGATTCACCTCGAGGAAAATGTCATTCATTTCCTCAACAGTGAGATCCTGATCACGAATCCTGTCCTCGTAGGCCGTCTGAAATTATAAATCAAGAGTATAAGGTGTTAGTTATGTTGTTAATTAATTAGTTATGAAATCATCAGTATTTAATAAACACATGTATTCTTGAACTTACCGCAATTGTTGTGGCCTCGTCACACAACCACTGTCCGTTCTTGGCCTTCTGAGATCTCGAGAACAAGGTGAATAGGAGACTCTGGTTATCCTTCAACTGAATGACACATGCATGAAAGCATCATATACTTAGTTTGAAAGTTCGAAATGCAAGTAAATAATAAGTATAATAATGATGAATTCACAAAGTTAATACATTTACCTTCTGCCTCACATGTGCGGTAGCGATTGACTCAGAGCCAAAATGGTGTGTCACCAGGGTACGTGTCCCATCATTCGGCTGCTTCTTCCTGTTCTCAGTGTTCTGGTCAGCCTGCGCCTGGACTCTCTCGTTAGCCCAATACACCTTCCACGCCTCCCAAATTTCATCTCCGGGCCAATCACCGGTACGTGGACGTTTTTTTATCCACAGTTTCTTCAGGTTATGAACCATGCACTTGTAAAGGGCACTACCGTGAGAGTTGAAGCTCCACCAGAGATCCATCAGCAATGCTTTCGGAAGGAAGAATTCTTTCTACACAATTACAAATAAACATCGAAACACATACGTTGGTGAATACTTAAAAACATTCAAGTATAACAAGGGGAGCTAACATGTATCAGATATATAACAAGGGAAAACAACATCTATTCAGGTATATCGGTGACTAACATATCACCCAAGTTCAGTGGCTAACATACCACTCACATTGTCCTATATTTCACTAAAACAATGGTGACTAACATATCACCCAAGTACAGTGGCTAACATACCACTCACACAAAGTGGCTAACATACCACTCACAACACAAACAATTAGGTAATTAATGTACGATTATTAACTCACCCTCAGCTCCTCGAAGAGCTCTCCCTTAATTTGGTCCGGGATGCAATGCCACTGGCTCCCACCCTCTTGCGGTGGGACCATTCTGTTCCGTATTATCGCACTGAGTACTTTAGCAGCGTGCTCCCCATACAACCTGTGAAGAACAGGTAAGTCAATAGTGACAAGGTTAGTTCGGTATATATATATTAAAAGTTCGTAAATCAGTTAATGCCTAATACTTACTTCTCTCCATTGGGGTAAAGGACAGGGCGACCATTCCACATAAGACCATCTTCCGGCCTTTGAAAGGGACAACCGTCGTCTGGAACGTGGGCCCACGGGTCGTGGAGGGAGGAATGAGGAGTCGATCCCCTGCTCGACCCAGGTGGAGTCCCTAAAACAGTAGGGGAGCCCTGCACGGTGTCCTCTCCGTCGGTATCATCCCTCTGGGACTACGGGGTCAGGTAACGTGGCCTCCTGGGTCGTGGCATCTGCAATACAAAGATCCGTGTTAGTACATACACAATTGAATATAAAACATGTACAATCAGAGATATAGCAAGGAACGACACTAGACATTCGGGTGGTCACGCCAGTAGGACTCCCAAACATCATGAAGGGGACTCGGCATCCACTCTTTGGGCGGAACTCCCAAAAGTCAGTTGGCTTTCCAACCTCAAGTAAGGGAATCCTCAGTGTACGTTCTGACATATTTGAATACTAAACCTGACCAATAGAAGTTTAGTACATTGCGGCGGCTAACGTATCTTTTCATCGAAGAGATAAAGTAATGAACATTTTTTTATTATATGCCTGATAGATAAGTCTAATCTAAGTCTAATCTAACTACCTAGTACTAATTCACGTACCCTCTATAATCTACTCTGGTTGTAAGTCAATGAAAACATCATCATGCAGTTGAATAATTTCTACTGTAGCCTGTACAGGTTTTCTAGCCTGACCATCGACATCTTCTTCTTGGTACGAGTTGTTAATTGACTCGTCCTTCTCCACATACTCAACTTTGGATCTAGCATTTATAGGTACAGCAGCTAACCAATCGCCCTTATCCTTTTTCAAGGTAGGAAACTGAAGAAATACAGCTTGAAGTGCTTGACTTGCCAAGATAAATGGTTCGTACACTTTGTACTTCTTCTTATAGTTTATCTCCACCATAACATACTCCTCAAGCCTCCTGGTGCCTACATCAGTGGGATCATACCAATCAACATCAAACAACATTGTTCTTTTCAAAGGTATTCCGGGATATTCAAGGCGAATAATACGCCTAAGCTTCCCATAGTAATCGTAGACATCATCACCTATGTCTTTCCCCAAGACACGAACCCCACCATTAACTGTAGCATCTGTCGATCCACACTCACTACTGTTGAACCCTAAGTCCATTTACAATGTAAGATGGGAAGGAAGAGTATCTTCTCCCAGGTCCACTTGCTAGTGCTCTTAAGTAAGGACATGTTATTTTGTTGGCCGGGTTCTGTACATGCTCTTTGAACCATGTTGGAAATTCGGAGACTAGGGCCTCCCTAAGCATGTCCTCAATTGTGTCATCCGCCACTATAGGATTTTGCTCTACACAACGGGTGCTGAAGAAACTGCACATGATGCGTATATTTGATTTAATACTACCATTTCTGTAAACAAGTTCTTCACCTTGCTTTTGAGATTGCTAAATGCCTAGGAAGGAGGTAGAGTGAGGTGTGTGATCCTTTGTTTGAAACCTATTCTAACGAATAGGTTTGGGGAGGGGGTTACCGTTGTTGTTCTTGTCTTTCGTCTTTTTGAGTCATGTAAAGTTCGTTGTAAAGTGTTTTTTTTTTCTTTTCTTTTTCTTGTGAGTTTGTGCTCCAACCTATTCTTTCGAATAGGTTTGGGGAGGTCGTTGTAGAGTTTTTGTTATTTCTTTTCGTTACTACTGCTGCTTGCCATATATAAAAAAAAACACAGAGAGAGAGAGAAAAAAATAAAAAAAGAAAAAAAGGGAAGAAACTGAAAAAAAAAAAGAGAAGAAAACAAAAAGAAAAAAAAATAGAAATAAATAATAAGACCCAAAAGAAAGCAAAAGAAGGGCCAAAAGCAAGCCAAAAATCAGTCTTGTAAAGCGTTGTATATATTTTTCAGCTTTTGTAGTTGTTTAGTATCGAGTTGTAAATTCTTCCTTGTGTTTCGTGTCGCCTAGTCCAAGGCCTGTTCTAGACCACCATCGTCCTGCCATTCAGGAAGTGGTGAACAGTCTTTCTTTGAGAGTCGGGTAGAATAGGGGAGTGTTGTCGTTTAGGGAACCCTGCTTCGTTTGATGAGAGTCAGTATTAATTGGTTCGCTCTCTCTTGAGAAAAAGTCTCACTTGGTGAACAGTGTTAAGCCCTCGGTTTCATAGGCACGGGGCAACCATAGTATGATAATGTGCATCATTGTGTTGTCATTGACCAGGTCTAGGTAGAGAATGTTACGAGAGACTCCTTCGTTTAACAAAGTGCACATGGGAATGTGTATAGATTCAATCGAGGTATTCTTCAACCTACTTGCATGTTATGATTTGTATGGTCTTTGTTCATAAGCACTTGGTAAATACAATAGATTAGTTATTCTTGCTTGGCATGAGACTCCTTTTTGTGTTGCATTTAGGTAGTAGTTGCTTGAGGACAAGCAAATGTTTGGTTTGGGGAGTTTGATGAACGTATTTTTGACACGTTCATTTAGTCTTTTTTACCTTCTTTTGCTATCTTTAAGCTTAGTTTTGTTGGTAATTTTTGTAGAATAGTGTCACCTTTTATTTGTTTTGCATTTCTCAGGTGTTTAGGTACAAAATGGTGAAATCGAGCTCAAACGCAGCATTTTGGATGCATTTGGATCACGTTTGAGCACCGTGACTGTTGAAGGGTAATTCGTACTTCTTCTTAAGTTCATAATGGATCGTCACAAGAAACTATTTAGGTCTTCTTCATGTAGTCTTCCTCTGAAGAGAATAGGAATCCTTCATGTAGCTTCCTTGTACCTGAAAGAGACTAGAGGGAGGATTAGTACCTCGTGTCCGGTCTGTCGAACATCAGACCGGAGGGACGACTTTGAAAGTATATATGTCCTAGAGACAACCTACGATAGGGACGATATGTACTTGATCACATTCAGTTATTGTTATTTATTTATGTTCATTTATTTATACATTATTAAATACAATTGGCATTACATTTTATGAATATATTATTTGGTTGTTTGAATTATTCAATAAAATGTTCCCAAGGACTTAAGGTAATCACCAAGTTAGTGGGAGCTTGTGTGTCAATAATTAAGTCCTAAAATAAGCCACTAGCTGAAGGTCATAGAGATACGGGATATCAATGATGCGATTGAAGCTAGCATATGCTGCATTAGATCCTTCGAGGATGTAGTAGGTCTCACTACTACGAATGATCTTGGTTATTCATAATGAGCATATGAACACTTTGGAGAGTGTTGGCATACCCAACCGAGAAACCATTTGGTAAATCTATTTAAGTGTCCATGGTAGTATCGGTGTGTAGGGTGATGTTAGTAGTCCTTAGACTTGAGGCCAATACTACATCATATGTGGAATAATATACTTTGACCATGCGCAACGCTTGCACTCTTAAAGTAGGGTAGATACGACATACGTTGGGTATGTTAGGAAGCATATGGTGTGAGTGATTGGGCCAAGATAGGACTCATTCCTCCGTAATAGATATAAGGAGAGAATACTCACTTCTCATATTTCGTGCGATCACAAAACCGATGGCCACCGTATGTGAATATGTCAAAATGGTGTTTGGACATAATTCATAGATCGACTAATAAGATTGAGAGACAATGGATGAAGTTATTAGAATAGACGCATAACCATATTCTAGACTCATTAGAGTATTCGAGGATGAAGGGACCGTATCATCAAAGTACTCTACGCTACAGGTGGTTTGCTTTTCCTCGCGAACGTTCCTTGCATATTAATTGTCTGATAAATTGTCTAGGAATTTATTATGACCTTAATTAGATTGTTGCTTAATATGCAAGGCCCTATAGGTCACACATCAAGGTGGTGTTTCTACAAATGAGATTTGTATATTGAGTTAATTATTAATTAGATTAATATTAAATCACTATACATAAATATAATAGAATTATTATTAATCAGATTAATATTAATTTATTATATGTGGAATATATTTTAGAAATATAATTAATTGACTTAAATTGGATTTAATTAATTAATTGAACACTTGTGCATTTAGGCGGAATTGAAATGAAGCCCGAAAAGAGAAAAAGGGCTAAGAGTTGAAAGCTGGGCTTAAAGCCCAACAAACAACTAACAAACAACTGGGCCAGCCGGCCCAGCTGATTGTTGGAATGTTGGCGCGCGCATGACGCGCCAGACAAGTCCAACACTGGCGCGTGCAACACGCGCCAGAGAGGACAAAATGGGACAGCTTTTCAGCTGTCCCACGTGCTTTAGCTCTTCTCTCTTATTTTGACTGAGATATTTATTTTCTTATTTGTTTGTTAGTTAGTTGTGGACTTTTGAAGTATCCTAGTCAAATTAGATTTACTTGGTAAAAATCATACGTGATTTTAGAACTAACTAACTGACTAAATCAGAAAGAAAGATAATAAGTCTTTATTCCAACACACGTAGAATATTATTCAAAGAGATTAGAAAACTTAATATTCTCTCCAGAGCTCAAAACACACAAAAAGAACTTCCTAGCGTTCTTGGTAGAAAACACTGCCCGTGGATACCAAGGTTGAAGGAAACAATCAAGCCTATTGATGAGCCATCTTGGAGATTTCATTGAAGTAGATTTCTTTGAAGAAGAAGAAGAGATCCAGTTACCATACGAAGAAATTGCAAGGCTCTGTCTGGAGATTGACGAACAGATAGGTGGTGAATTTGTATCTCTGTTGGAAGACACGTAAGTAATCATCTTCTAGCTAAATAAACGTAATATAGTCATATCAGTTTAGTGAGAAATGAAATTTTAAAACTTCCGCTGCTTAGCCTTTGAGGCAAATTTTCTCACCAATTCTAACAGTGGCATCAGAGCTAGGCTGATTGATGACTATATTCGTTTATATTTAATATAATTTTGTTATTGTTGTGGATTATTATATGTATGTTTGTGTTTAATCTTTTGAGATTCTTTAATTGGTGGCTATTACATTTGGTACCCTTGTTATTTTCAGCTATTACAGATTAATCCATCTATATTTTTTATTACGTAATCCTCCTCTGTTATATAAGCATAATTACATATTAACCCACGACTTTGACTTTCGACGCTCTAAGCCCTGGAAATGACATTTTCGCCCCTGCCGGAATTTCAAATTCTGAATTAATCCAAACAACATGAAGTTTTGTTTATTACAAACTTACCCCAAATGTTTTAATTTTTACAATATTAACACAAACTATTTAGAAATTAACCCATATAATTTAAATATACTTCAAAATAGTTTACAAAATTATTTTAAAACAAACCTCTATAAAATTGAATTTCAAAATGAGTACCAAATTTTATTTTATTTTCATTTCTTTTTTTCTTTATTAAAGAAAAATAAATAAATAATAAATGAGTTCCGATCGATCGGAACTGGAACAGCTCCGATGGGAGCTGTACAGAGCTCCAATCGGAGCTTTCCAGTTTCGATCGGAACTGGAGAGCTCCGATTGTAAAGATTGACACCTGTTCTGATCGTTCCCACTAACACAATGTCCATAAAACGCCGCCCCATTTGGATTTCGTCTTCGATCAAAGATGTTGCATCTGACTTAATAATCACATGTTGCATATTCGATCAAAGATGCAAAGCTTTTCGGACCATAAAGTGAATCTCAAGATTGAGGGCCTCATCAATATCAGTGCTGGCCTGCTCGGGGAGTCGTACTGCTTGGTTCTTCCCGGAGAAATGATGTTTATTTTTTTATTATTATTTTTTTTAATGTTTTCTTAATAAAAATAAGGAAAAGGTAAAAGTAAAAAAGAAAAAAAGAAAACAGAAATAAAATAGAAAGAAAAAGGAAAAATAAAAATAAAATAGTTAATGGCCTGTTTGGTTGATACATTTTGAGGAGAGAGAGTGCGCCGGAGTCAATACCGGACGGTGACTTGAGTTTATTGTAATTTTCCGCGATAGTTGGGTTTGGATGCAAATTGATTGTTTAGTGGGGGTATCAAATGTAATTATACCTTTAAAGAAAGGAAAGATGAGTTTTACTAAAGTGTGTTAGACCTCCTGCATCAGCAGGAGGTAAGCGCGGTTAAACCGCGTAAAACGCGGCTTAACCGCGTTTTTGGGCCACATCAGTGGCCCAAAAACGCAGTTAAGCCGCGTTTTACGCGGTTTAACCGCGGACCCTTGGCTGACGCCACGTGGTGGACTCCACCCTTTTTTAATTTTTTTCTGTTTTTTAATTTTTTTTCCGTTTAAATTTCAAACGGTCATAACTTTTAAAATACAAATGCTAAAAATAAATAAAATTTACCAACGGATAGAATTTTTCGAGATCTATAAATAGACACCACTCTTGGATATGTTTGCTCACACCTTATCCAACTCATTTTTCCATTCTTAATTAAAATCAAAACAATCTCAACACTCCAAATTTGGTACAACTTAATGTAATATATTTGTTGTAATATATTTGTGATTTCCATCTATTAATTTGATTTCGTATGAAATTCTTTACAACAAATCTTCCTTCTTCTTTACATTAACTGAAAAAAAATAAAAAAAATTGAAAAAAAATGACGTGGCAGACCTTAAACTGGCCTTAACCGCGTTTAAGCAGTGACTGATGCGGGCGAAAACTGCTTAAACGCGGCTAAGGCCAGTTTAAGCCCTTAAACTGGCTTTAGTCTTAAACCACTGATGCGGGTGGTCTTATTTTTCCAGATTCATTTATTAGATAAATAGAAAGGGAAAAATCAAATTTAAAAAAAATGAAGAGGAAAGAACTGGGTTTGGAACCCAGCTCGTCCTCCTCACTTCGGCCATGGAAGTGGCGGGTGGAGCTGGTGCTCCACCGGAGCTTGGCTCCGTCCACCGTGTCACCGCCATCATTCTTCTTCCTTGTTTTCGACCTCCTCTCCTTTGTCCCTTTCAAGAAACAACATGGTTTAAGATTCATGAGTTATGGAGCTTGAAAACTCCATTAATGGTGATTTCAAGCTTTGTAAACATGAATCCCGAATCGACCTGAAATTAGATGGAGAAGAGTCACTGGAACATGGGAAGAATGGTGCAAGCATGAATCGGGTCAAACGGAATCGGTTGGATGGATTCCGTTCAACCCGGTCGATTTAAAAAAAAAAAAATGATTTTCGTTTTTATGGGGAAATTAAATGGTTGCGAATTCGTCTGGGATGGTGTATTATGTTTAGAACATGATCATGGACCTTAGATTCGAGTTGAGATGAAGATTGAAGGTTTTAGAAACTTTGTTTTGTTACAGGGACTCGATTGAAAAGTTTCAGAAAATATGGGGGTCTCTGATGAGCAAGAAGGAAGACTTCAGGGACTTGTGTTCCAATTTGACAGTTTCTGTCTTATTGGGCTCAAGCCCCTGAACTTCTGAGTATTGCGAATTGACTCTAGAATGTTCTGAAAATAGTCCAAATGACCCAGAAACTTAATTTCATCATTCTGCGAATTTCAAAAGGGCCCCTGGAGTTTTAGAATTTAATTTATAAATGGTTTATAAATTATATTTAAACCCTATTAATACTTTTAGAAAGTGATTAAAATGTTTAATTAGAGACATAAATATAAATTTATAATATTTAGTAACATATTTATTAGTTTATAAATTGTTTATAAACTACATTTAAATAATAATATATTACTTTAGAAGATTATATTATTATTAAAACTTGTTTAAATATTTTTGAAATTCTTAGAGAATTTATAAATTAGATTTATGACTTACATATAATGATAATAATCCACAACAACTACTTATATGCTCCAACCTGGTTGTATCACATGTGTTGAATGTCTACATGAGCAATTTAATTATTTAAATATTGTATTTAAATATTGTTAGTCCGCATTTATTGTATGGGTAGGCGGCACCCATTAGTTTCCGGACCGCATCTGTCATATGCATGGGTAGGCGGCACCCATTACTTTCTAGTCCGCAATTGATATGTATGAGTAGGCGGCACTCATTAATTGTTGGACCGCATTGCATGAGCCTTGGGTAGGCGGCACCTATTATGTGATGCATGTTAGAGATCTTGGTCAAGCGATTAAATACCCCATTTAAATGTTCCCCAACCAATTTAAGTCTCGATTAAATCGCATGATGTCACCCATCATAATTGAAGGTTAAATGGACTTACTAATCTCATGGGTAATATGCACCATAGTGATTACTCTGTTTGTCGTAAGAAAGTTGCCTTCATAGGACCATTGTTGGTGTCGTGTGATGGTTATGACTTACTTGAATTATGTCGAGTCGCCATAGAGTCAGGCATAATTTGAGGACATCGATCAAAATAGTTTTGATCAACCAAGAGTTGTATTGTACAATTGGTTTGGAGACCTACCTGTTTGGTTATTATAGTGATCAGCCATAGCTAGGGCTATAATAGTGCAAGCATGGATCTTGGCTCACTACAACTATTGTAAAATAATGGTTCGTACTCTCTAAAGGGGTCAGGAGTATGTGAAAATAGTGAGAACTGAATAAAGCTAAAGTCCTAGTTTATTTAGTTGCTGAGTGTGATCGTAGAAATTAATTTTTGAGTTTTAATTTCAGTTTTATTTATTTACTTCTCTAGGTCTGAAAAGATGGTCAATTTATCCATAAGAATGATCTTGGAGAAATGCACTCTTACTGGTCCAAACTTTATGGATTGGATCTGTAACATTCGTTTGGTGCTTAGGCAAGAGAAAATTGAGTACGTCTTGGACGAGCCAATCCCCACTCCTCCTACTGTTGTTGTTGAGCTTGCTAAGTTTGACAAAGCTGCTCACCAGAAGCACAAAGATGCTGCTGCTAATGCACAGTGTGTTATGCTAGCTGCAATGACTATGGAGCACATGATGCCATATGAAATGCTCGAGCACCTCAAAAGCCTCTTTGGAACTGTTTCTAAGAGTGTTGAATTTGATCTTCTTAGAGAAATCTTCAAAATGAGAATGTCTGAAGGAGGGAATGTATCTGAACACGTGCTCAAGATGATTGGACTCATTGAGAAACTGGCAACTACTGGAATCAAATTTGAGAACCGTGTTTCAATCATCATCATCCTTCAATCATTGTCGGATTCATATTCCACATTCTTCATGAATTACAATATGAATGCCAAACTGCCTGAAGTCCATAATATGCTTAAGACCTATGAACAGGCTCAACCTAAGAGGAAGTTTGTTATGCTGGTTGGATCATCTGCGAAGGCTCACCCTAAGGGCTATGGCTCAAAGGGTAAGGCTAAGCAAAACAAGAAGCCAAAGGTTGGACCTAAGGCTAAAGTTTTTAAGCGTAAGACTGGAAATCAGAAGAAGGTGGTGAACATGGAGAAGGAGACGTGTCTTTACTGCAAGCAGAAAGGACACTGGAAGAGAGACTGCCCGAAGGCAATTGCTGATGGAGTTGTGACGACGCATGGTGTATCTGGCTCCCATCAAAGTATGTTTGTCAGTGAGATAAATATGTCTACACAAAACTCGAATTGTTGGGTATTGGATACTGCTTGTGGCTCACACATTTGTAACAATTTGCAGGGGCTTATTGATAGCCGACAGGTTAGACCAAGGGAAATTGATCTACGCGTAGGAAATGGATCGTCCGTTGCTGCCCTACGTGTTGGAACTTATAGATTAAATTTACCCACTGTTTTAGAACTGAATAATTGTTATTTCGTTCCTTCAATTGTAAGAAACATTATTTCCATTCCGATGTTAGACAATGAAGGGTTTTCCTTCCGTTTTGCCAATAATAATTGTTATTTTTCGCATAATGGTATTGATATTGAAAATGCTCCTCTTATGAATGGTTTGTACTTACTTGAATGTAGACATAATTTATTTCATATACAAAACAAACGACCAAAGCTTAATAATCCAAGAAACACCACTTACTTGTGGCATTGTAGACTTGGTCACATTAATGAGACAAGAATTGCAAGGCTAAGAAAGTTAGACTATTTAGCACCATTTGATTTTGAATCATATGGGAACTGTGAATCATGTCTCTAAGGTAAAATGATCAAGAAACCTTTTTCCGGAAAAGGTACTCGTGCTAAACAAGTACTTGAGTTAGTTCACTCTGATGTGTGTGGACCCTTTAAAACTCAAGCTAGGGGTGGGTATTCTTACTTTATAACCTTTACCGATGATTTCTCTAGATTTGGCTATGTGTATCTTATGAAACATAAATCTGAAGCTTTTGAGAAATTCAAAGAGTATAAGGTTGAAGTAGAGAAACAACTTGACAGAAGTATTAAGACCCTGCAATCAGATCGAGGAGGATAATACTTAAGTAAGGAATTTCTGGATTACTTAAAGCTTAATGGAATTCAATCACAATGGACTCCACCTGGAACACCACAAATGAATGGTGTTTCTGAAAGGAGAAATCGAACTTTGTTAGACATGGTAAGATCCATGATGAATTTCACAACTCTTCCAATCTTCTTATGGGGATACGCGTTACTAGACTCAATCTATATTCTGAATAGGGTTCCATCCAAATCAGTCGAGAAAACACCATATGAGTTATGGTATGGCAAGAAGCCAAGTCTATCACACATGCATGCCTGGGGTTGCCCTGCATATGTGGAAAGAATGCTCGTAGGAAAACTGGAACCCAAAAGTGAGAAATGTTATTTTATTGGATATCCTAAGGAAACCAAGGGTTACTACTTCTATCTGCCTGAGGAACATAACATCATTGTTTCCAGACAGGCTGCCTTTCTGGAAGATGATTATGTCTTCAAGCAACATACTAGAAATGAGATAGAACTCGAGGAAATCCAAGAACAAGAAAATAGTTGATGAGTTGTCAAATAGTTATGACAATGATTCAGTGGGAGCTCAAGGAGGATCTTATGGCTCAAACACATCTCTGGGTAGATATCTGCCAGCCAGTGGGAGCGTTTTAGGAAATTTGACTAATTTCCAAAATGACCCCACCAAGCCAACATTGACTGAACCGACTGGAACGGTTCAACAGGTCATGTCGGATCCAACTCCCCAGGATACAGTCGTAACTGTTGAACCAGAAACACTTATAACTGTTGCATCCGACCCGCCTTCAACTGTTCAACATATTGAACAAGTTGATCCATCTCACAATCAGAATATACAGCCAGTACAACCAAATAAACCCGCACTCCGTCGGTCTAAAAGGTTAGAAGTGAAAGCTTCCAAGAAGATAAGTTTACTCTTGGAGGATGACAAGTTCGATCTTGGCTTATCTCACAAAGATGACCCTAAGACTTACAAAGAAGCAATGTTAGACATTGATTCAAGAAGGTGGCAAGAAGCCATGAAATCCGAAATAAGAAGCCATGAAATCCGAAATAGACTCAATGTATGAAAATCAAGTATGGGACTTGGTTGATGTACCAAAAGGGGTTAGACCTATCGGTTGCAAATGGGTTTTCAAGAGGAAAATAGATGCTGACGGCAACATACAAACATACAAGGCTAGGCTGGTGGCAAAAGGTTATAGTCAACGATATGGTATCGATTATGACGAAACTTTTTCACCAGTAGCCAAGTTTAAGTCTATTCGAATTTTACTTGCTATAGCAGCATACTATGATTATGAGATTTGACAAATTGATGTGAAAACTGCTTTCCTTAACGGAAATCTCGAGGAAGAGGTGTATATGATACAACATGAAGGTTTTACATCTAAGTCAAATCCCAAATTAGTTTGCAAGCTACAGAGATCCATTTATGGACTGAAGCAAGCCTCAAGGAGTTGGAATATTCACTTTGATGAAGCAGTCAAATCGTTTGACTACATCAGATGTGCAGAAGATCCATGCGTTTATGTTAAACGCAGCGATGCTGGAATTGTTTTCATGGTTATATATGTTGATGACATATTAATCATGGGAAACAATGTTCAAATGTTCAAAGGAGTGGTTATCTAAGACTTTCTCGATGAAAGACTTAGGTGAAGCCTGTTACATTCTTGGAATCAAAATCCATAGAGATAGATCCCGAAGATTGTTAGGGTTGTCACAATCCACATATGTTGACAAAATAGTGAAACGCTTTAATATGGATGGATCCAATAAAGGTTTCTTACCAGCTAGACATGGTGTTGCCCTCATTACGGTGGATAGTCCTTCTACTGATGAGGAGATTGAACACATGAAAAGGATCCCATATGCATCAACTATTGGATCTATCATGTATGCCATGAATTGTAAAAGTCCGGATGTGGCCTATGCACTTAGCTGTACTTGTCGACACCAACAGAATCCAGGTATGAAACACTGGACAGTTGTGAAAGCAATTCTTAAGTATGTTAGAAGAACTAAAGATTCCTTTCTTGTATATGGTGGACAACAAGAGTTGCCAATTAGTGGTTATGTCGATGCTGGTTTCCAATCGGACCCAGACGACTACAAATCACAAACTAGGTATGTGTTTACACTCAATGGTGGGGCCGTCACTTGGAAGAGCTCAAAGAAATCCACCTTGGCTGATTCTACGACCGAATCCGAGTACATTGTTGCTGCAGAAGCCTCAAAGGAGGTTGTCTGGATTTTAGAATTCCTAAAGAAACTAGGGGTAGTTCCTAATAGTAGTCCTATAACGGTCTACTGCGACAACGAAGGTGTTGTTGCACAAGCAAAGGAACCAAGGTCCACCAACAAAAATAAGCATGTACCTAGGAAGTATCGTCTAATTAGGGAGATGATAGCTAGAGGAGAAGTATCTATAGAACGAGTTTCCAGTGAGGAAAATGTGGCAGATCCTTTCACCAAAGTGTTGAACATTGACAAACATGTTAGACATTTCAACAACATAGGTGTTAGACACGTAGGTGATTGGCTCTAGGCCAAGTGAGAGATTGAAAGTATATATGTCCTAGAGACAACCTACGATAGGGACGATATGTACTTGATCACATTCAGTTATTGTTATTTATTTATGTTCATTTATTTATACATTATTAAATACAATTGGCATTACATTTTATGAATATATTATTTGGTTGTTTGAATTATTCAATAAAATGTTCCCAAGGACTTAAGGTAATCACCAAGTTAGTAGGAGCTTGTGTGTCGATAATTAAGTCCTAAAATAAGCCACTAGCTGAAGGTCATTGAGATACGGGATATCAGTGATGCGATTGAAGCTAGCATATGCTGCATTAGATCCTTCGAGGATGTAGTAGGTCTCACTACTACGAATGTACTTGGTTATTCATAATGAGCATATGAACACTTTGGAGAGTGTTGGCATACCCAACCGAGAAACCATTTGGTAAATCTATTTAAGTGTCTATGGTAGTATCGGTGTGTAGGGTGATGTTAGTAGTCCTTAGACTTGAGGCCAATACTACATCATATGTGGATAATATACTTTGACCATGCGCAACGCTTGCACTCTAAAAGTAGGGTAGATACGACAGCGTTGGGTATGTTAGGAAGCATATGGTGGGACTTGTGAGTGATTGGGCCAAGATAGGATTCGTTCCTCCGTAATAGATATAAGGAGAGAATACTCACTTCTCATATTTACTGCGATCACAAAACCGGTGGCCACCGTATGTGAATATGTCAAAATGGTGTTTGGACATAATTCATAGATCGACTAATAAGATTGAGAGACAATGAATGAAGTTATAGGAATAGACGCATAACCATATTCTAGACTCATTACAGTATTCGAGGATGAAGGGACCGAATCATCAAAGTACTCTACGCTACAGGTGGTTTGCTTTTCCTCGCGAACGTTCCTTGCATATTAATATTGTCTGATAAATTGTCTAGGAATTTATTATGACCTTAATTAGATTGTTGCTTAATATGCAAGGCCCTATGGGTCACACATCAAGGTGGTGTTTCTACAAATAAGCTTTGTGTTTTGAATTAATTATTAATTAGATTAATATTAAATCACTATACATAAATATAATAGAACTATTATTAATTAGATTAATATTAATTTATTATATGCAGAATATATTTTAGAAATATAATTAATTGATTTAAATTGGATTTAATTAATTAATTGAAAACTTGTGCATTTGGGCGGAATTGAAATGAAGCCCGAGAAGAGAAAAGGGCTAAGAGTTGAAAGTTGGGCTTAAAGCCCAACAAACAACTAACAAACAGTTGGGCCAGCTGGCCCAGCTGAATGTTGGAATGCTGGCGCGTGCATGGCACGCGCTAGACAAGTCCAACGTAGGTGCGTGCGACGCACGTGCCAGAGAGGACGGAATGGGACAGCTTTTCAGCTGTCCCACTTGCTTTATCTCTTCTCTCTTATTTTGACTGAAATATTTATTTTCTTATCTGTTTGTTAGTCAGTTTGGACTTTTGAAGTATCATAGTCAAATTAGATTTGCTTGGTAAAAATCATACGTGATTTTTGGAACTAACTAACTGACTAAATGAGAAAGAAAGATAATAAGTCTTTATTCCAACACACGTAGAATATTATTCAAAGAGATCAGAAAACTTAATATTCTCTCCAGAGCTCAAAACATACAAAAAGAACTTTCTAGCGTTCTTGGTAGAAAACACTGCCCGTGGATACCAAGGTTGAAGGAAACAATCAAGCCTGTTGATGAGCCATCTTGGAGATTCCATTGAAGGAGATTTCTTTGAAGAAGAAGAAGAGATCCAGTTACCAGACGAAGAAATTGCAATGCTCTGTCTGGAGATTGACGAACAGATAGGTGGTGAATTTTCATCTCTGCTGGAAGACACGTAAGTAATCATCTTCTAGCTTAATAAACGTAATATAGTCATATCAGTTTAGTGAGAAATAAAAAATTTAAACTTCCGCTGCTTAACCTTTGAGGCAAATTTTCTCACCAATTCTAACAGACTTTACGTGTAGGGAGTTGAAAGGGCCTTAGTAAGAGTAGTAAACGTGGTAGGTGAGTGGTAGGTGAGAGCTATGATTGCTTACCTAGCGGATAATGAATGAGTCCCCTTATATACTTGTAGTATTTTATTGTCACTTTATGTAGGATCGTGACAAGTGTCCGGCTGAGATTGAAGCCTCCTTTGGTCCAAGCCCATTAAGGAGGTCCATGGGATTTGATGCAAACATCTTGACTAGGGTTCGGAGGGCATTGTTGACTTTTCATGTCCCATGAAATATTCTGGAAGACGGGTCCCACAGGGAGCGACCATGGGTGCTCGTGCCTTCCTCTTATATTCATGGTCCGAGTAGGCCTGTAAACGGGTGCCACCCGACCCGCACCCGACCCGGCCGGGCACCCAACGGGTGGCAACCCGTTTACAACAAGTGGGTGCGGGTGTAAAACCCCACCCGCACCCGGTACTTTATTAAGGGGTTGGGTGACAACCCGATAACTCTAATTTCCTAATTAGAACCCGTCAACACCCGTGAGTACTGATACCTAAAATTTCTCCTTCTTCAACCCAGGCCCCAGTCTCCACGCCGCCACTCACCGCCACCACGTGTACTGAAACTTCGCCGTTGGCTCCGACCTGATGACTCGTCAGCCTCGCCGCCACTCACCGCCACCACGACCACCACCACGTATCTCACCAACACCGTCCTCCCCTATTCTTCGACGGTCTCCTTGTTTAACACCGGTGGTACAGTCATCCACGTCTTCTGTCTGACAGTCTCCCCGTCTCAATAGTCTATAATCTGCTGGTAAGAACTCTCTTTTATTTATTTTCTTTATATATTTCACTGTAGTAGATATGAGTTTTTCTTCTCTTCTCTGATTTGATATGGGTTTTACAACTTATGAGAGATGGATGGGTTTTTCTTCTCTGATTTGATATGGGTTTGTTCTAATATAGAATTTTTAACTATTGATTGGGGCAGATTGAGTTTGGAAAGTTATGTGATATTTTTGAGTTTGGATTTTGGATTTATGAATTCGTGTTTTATTGTTCTATTTTGATGTAGCTTTGGGATCACGAACTCGCGCTGAATCGCACGATACACATCCTACAACTGAAGGAACGACTATTGCTGGTGAGTTTCTGCTTATGGTTTTTCTTGAGTTCTAATGGTTAATACATGGTCGATTTACGGAATAATTAATTTGTTGATCAGTTGTGAAATGCCATTTAATTTTAAGCCGACATAGTACCTCTTAAGCACAATGCAAGAGTTCAATTACATATAAACAAGAATCCTTTCTGTTGATGTCAAGCAAAATCCACGCAACTGACACTTTAAAATGTAGAGTAATATTTGATCTTGTGACATATCCAAGCATATATGTGTTGATGTTTAGTGTTTGTACTAGTACTCCGCTAATTTTAAAATTGGTATTGGCCTAGTAGTTGTACTTTTATCTATGTTATCAGAGTGTTATGTATCTCGACAGATTGTTGTTTCCTCAGCCTCAGATTTCTATTTGCTCTCTTGCTCTTACTTCATTTTATACTTCATAATAGTACGGTCTGAGTAGGGTCTGATTTGGATAATGGGTCTTAAAAGTGCTTGGGTTGAGTCTTGGTTTAAGATCTAGGGTCTTATTAGGATTTGTTAAGATATGTACGGTATTTGAGTTAAGGTAATATTGGTATTACCGGGTGAAGTTATTTGTGGTGGTTTCTGATCATCTTGGTGCTACTGCTATTTCTTGGACAGTAGATCTAGCTTGCAAGGTTGTTCTAATACATGTTTGTTCTGCAACAAATTTACCACCTACATGTCAAAGCAAAAGGAAAGGCTCTATTGTATGGGATCACTTTACCCGTGAAACCCCGGATGCTACTTCTGCAACATGCAATCATTGCAGTAAAAAGATAGTATGTGGCAATAGAATCGGCACAAAGACAATGCTCGGGCACATACATAGAGTTCCAAGAAAGGGAGCAACACTAAAGAGTCCAAGGTCCGAGCACAAGTTCAGCCAAGAGCAAAGTAACCGTGATTTTTCCATTGCCGTGGTGAAGCACAACTATCCCTTAAGCATGACCGGGCATATTTACTTCAAGCATTTCTTGAAAGGTATCAACGCTTACTATAAGATTCCTTGTCGGCCCACACTTAGGAAAGAGATTCTTAAGATTTTTAAAGAGGAAAAAGTGAAGTTAGGCAAGACCTTAGTTGAACTTGATAGTCGAGTATCCTTGACCACTGATATGTGGACGTCAGAGCATACCAACACCCCTTATTATTGCGTGACTGTCCACTATATCGATTCGGGTTGGAATTTGAACAAGAAGATAATTGCATTTAAAGAAGTTCCTTATCCGCATATGGGTATAGCTTTATTTGATGTGTTGAGGGGGGTCATTGATGAATGGAAAATAGGAGATAAGTTATTCTCGATAGTAGTTGATAATGCTGGATCAAATGATGTTATGTTGTTGACATTGCAAGAATGGTATGGTGAATCTTTAGTGTTAGATGGTCAAATGTTACATGTTAGATGCTCAGCCCATATACTAAATTTGATGGTTCAAGATGGAATTAAAGTAATTAAGAATCTGCTTGATACAATTCGTGATGTAGTTCGGTTGTTGGACAAGTCTCCTAGTGCCAAACAGAAGTTTGACCAAGCTAAGAAAGCATGCAAAGTGGACCATTTAAAAGATATGCCAATGGATGTCTCCACAAGGTGGAATTCAGCGTATTTGATGTTAGAGGCAGCACTCCCTCTTAAGGTTGCTTTTAATTTTTGGTCCAATGATATATTATACTCTCATTTGAATCCTACTGAATCGGAATGGGAAAAAGCTAAAGTTATTTTTGATTGCTTGAAGCCCTTTTATCATGCTACACTTCGTCTAAGTGGAAGTAACTACTCCACTTCTAATTTGTTCTTTATTGATATTCATGACATTCATGTTCACATGTTAGAGTGGGAAAGTAGTGATCACTCATATGTTAGGGATATGGTTAGGAATATGAAAGAAAAGTTTTTGAAGTATTGGGAGGATTGTAATTGTACTATTGGATTAACTACAGCCACGGTGTTCGATCCTCGGTACAAGATGCAAACTATAGAGTATTACTACTCTAAGATCTATAAAAATGAGGAAGAACATGCGCTTCATACCAAGACAGTTCGGGACTCCATTGATAAGTTGTTTGTTGTTTGTAGCATATGGAGGGAACATACATCACTCTTCGGGGACTAGAGCAGTTGATGCTAGTAGCTCAAGTAGCGGGTTGCCTTCTTTGTTGTATGATTTTGAGAAATGGTGTCTTGCTAGTGATTCATTTGCTGAAAAATCAGATCTGGAGAAATATTTATCGGAAGAAAAGTTCAATGGGTTGATTTCTCTCGATGTTTTGCTTTGGTGGAAACAAAACCACGAGAGATTAGGTAGTGTTATGGGTAAGATAGCTAGAGATATCTTAGCAGTCCCATCTACCACCGTTGCCTCTGAATCAACATTTAGTACGGGTGGACAAGTTTTGTCCGAGTCACGTTGTACAATGTTATCAAATCTAGTTGAAGCTGTAGTTGTGTCTCGAGACTGGATTTCCTTTCTCACGGATGGTAATGCATTTAATTTATTAAATTATTTCATATATAGTCTATGTTTGGAGCAGTTACTTATTATTATATTTTATTTCTTGAATTTTGTAGATTTTGAAATTGCTGATGCGCTCGGCGGCATGGAGACAGATGTAGTAGAATTTGAAGAAATATAAATTACCCTGCTGCATTTCTGTGGTGAGTCATATATTATATTTTATTTCTCTGCTTCTATTCTGGAAATTGTTGTCTGTTCAAGCTACTTTTGATGAAATGTGGCATATACATTGTGTGTGTAATTGATGGCTGCTCTCATTTTCTTCATTTTATCTTCACTAGGAGTAGCATTTGTGATCCTATTGGGAAGAACATAGATGCGATGATATATGAATATATGAATCTTCATTACCATCATAGATGGTGAAATAAGATCTAGAATAGCTTGACAATTTAGACGAGATCTATCAGAACTTCGTGAGCTGTCAAGTCCATAAAACTGTAACAGAAGAAATAAAATACTAAATCTACAGATACAGTCTGCAAAATGCTCTAAACTCACCATATTATTTAAAATGATTTAAAATGAAGCGCTAAACACCCCTTAAGAAATTTATGATCCCCCCCTGTTTGTAATTATACCTCAACTTCCGTGTATGAACTAGTCAACTTTAAAGGATGTTCCATCTCCCTGCAGTCTGTACTGCGTATTGTTGTTTCTATTTCCATTGGAGTCCAAGCCCCTGTATTGTAGAGTAGTTTTGATTCATCGAAGGGACCATTTTCAATAGGTTGTGTGTCACTGAGAATCTTATCACCATGACCATTCTCGGAACTAATATTTAAATCAGATGGAAAGGGACTTTGCCCGGTATCATTTCTTAACAGTTTATCTTCCTTCGTTGTATGTTTTTTCTATCGTCTAGTAGTACTATTTTTTATGTCCATTCTTAATAAGGAGTTGCGTAGCTATGGAACCTAGTGACACGTTGTGATATTTAACCTGGTTACACTTTTTCTTTTTGGGGCATTCACAAAGGACGAGCCTAATTTCCTATGCCGACTACTGATTTTACAGGCCATGTTACGAGCAAAGACCCTCGGTTCACATTCCCAGTCCGCAAGATTTTTTTTCTGAGTGGATCACGATGTAGTGCAGCAGATGGCTCTTCGTTATGTTTCATTCCTTGACATTAGAGAATATTACTCTTTAGTGGCATATGCCTAATTTTAACCGAAATTTATGTCTGTCAAGTATGTTAAGATGAAGATGATGTATATGTTTTGTTATCCCCAGTTGGCCAGTTTAACAGTTTGAACTTAAATGCTATCTATGGTTAAATTATCCCAACTTTATACCTTGCAATTATTGAATTATGCTTAAAAAAGGCAGAGGGTCTGTCATTATAATTGTAAAAAACTTATTTCAACTTAATACATAGCAATTGTACAGTATTGAGAATGAAAAAAAAATTAAAAAAAAAAGCTGATCGGGTCGGGTTCCTGGTGCTGAGCGGGTTGGGGACCGGGTGCTGAGCGGGTCGGGTGCTATACGGGTGCGGGTGCGAGTGTTGAGTGGGTGCGGGTGTTAACCCGTACCCGCACCCACACTTAAGTCATGTGATCGGGTGGAGCGGGTGAAGACTGGGTCGTTGCGGGTTGCCACCCATTCACAGGCCTAGTCCGAGTAGTACTCTGCCCAGTCTCTTTTGGAGGGTGTCACCTTGACGTAAGGTCCTCCTCGAACCGTAAAGATGCTCCTCGAGCCCCACAGCTGCCTTGTCCTTGTAGTGAGCTTATCTTGAGGGTCGGCCTCATAGTTAGGCCTGTAAACGAGCCGAGCAGAGTCGAACTTTTACAAAGTTCGGTTCGTTTAGCGTTTTTACATATGGGCTCGAACTCGAGTTTGACCGAACTTCAACTCTTGGACTCGAGTTCGAGTTCGACGAATACTTTTCCGATTCGAGCTCGGCTCGCGAGCATTAAATTTTTTAAAATTTACCGATTGAAACTCAAAATGCTCGAATTGAGCTCGACTCGTGAGCTCGAATATTATCAGTTCGAATTGAGCTCGACTCGTGAGCTCGTTAAAAAGCCAGCAACCAAAAAAGGACGAAGAGGAAGTCTACTTTTAAAATAAACCTTAACCCAAGTGATTAAGCTTAGCAGATTAACCACACCTTACAAATTACAACTCTCCAAAGATGGAGATCCAGGTCGAGGAGTTTTTGGCAACTTACATATGATAAATAATTGTAAAAGTCATCTAACACAATTTCAATCAAATCGAAAAAGAAACCGTCAGCAAGAAGCAGATAAGATCAGGCCCCAATCTAGATTTCCAAGCAGAAGATAGCAGATCCGGACGGAATATATTTTATTTGGATAGCAGATTCAGATTCCAAGCTTTTTTTTTTCCTTTCTTTTTGCTCAATTTGGGTATTGAATTCATACTGTATATGATAAGGATAGGAGATTCAAAGATGAATAAGTATCAATGTAAACATATCAGATCGGTAGATCGGTGGTAACCTGGCCGGAGAGGTTGTGACTGGTTGTCGAGAGGCGGAGTGGTAGGGAAGGGACGGGAGGCGGTGTCTTGAGGAGTAAGTGAAAAGAAGGAAGAAGAAGTATAGAGTAGCTGCTAAAATGAAAAATAAAGGGTTTAGTGTTATATATATATATTTACTTATAAGTTATCGAGAAGTTCGACGAGCTCACGAGCCGAGTTTACACAATTCGAACTCGACTCGTTTAGTATATCGAACTATAAATTATGATCGAATTCGAGTTCGAGCTCGAATTTTCGAACTTCGAGTCGAGCTTTTTTCGAGTCGAGCTCGAATTGCTCGAAAAAAGCTCGATTCGATTACAGGCTTACTCATAGTGATGGTCGGACCCTATGTTGGTCGAGCCACACTTAAGTGACATACTTGGGTGTGGTCGCGCCCCTTGAGGGACTGCCGTTGATGCTTCGTCGCGCTCTTAGACCGCCCCAGTTCGTATATGCGGACTGGACATATTTTAACACCAACAGTGACATCCATGGGCGTGCCCGTGAGCACCCGAACCCTTAATAAGTGACTGAGGATTTGTTCCCGAGGACTTGGAGGCTATTAGAAAGATTGGAGCTGAAGAAAATAGACGAATTCGGAGCTCAGGGGAGTCGCCCAGCCCTGCCAGGGGACTCCCCCCACTGAAGGCAAGTTGCAGTTTCGAAACTGCAACTTGTTGTCGCTTGGCTGGGGCGACTCGCCCAGCAGCAACAGAAGCTGCGAATTCTCCTCATTAAATTGAGATTTTCAGTTACACAATTTCTTTCTTTCTCACATTCAGACAGGGTAGATCTGGTTTTGAAGCTTTTCTCAAGCAAGAAACCTCATATTTGAATAATTTATCCATTGTAATTCATTAGAGATTGTGGATTTGCCACCTAGGATTCATGCTACATTCATCTACGAAAGGATTTTTACGATTCCACTCAAGAGTGACAGCTTGTGGTAACATTGTATCAAATCCTTTGTATTTTGATTATTATTCTGATTCCTATGGATTATTCATATGTTATGTGTATTATGAGTAGCTGATTCCCTTGTGTTGGTGGTGCAATGTGAGTGCAAACACGATATGAATTTCACTATGCTTGTATGAGGTTTGATTCGATCTTGCTGCATATTATCTTACATTCTCTATAGTTGCCAATTACTTATCTTCGAATAAGAGTATGTGACAAACTCTTGGTCAATTAAGGCTTTAGATTGTGGTTTGAGTATGCAGCATGCTAGATAAATAGTTGGAGTGACACCACTACTAAAGTATCGATAGGAACCTTTCAAGATGTGTGTCTTAAACTTGCCTAGACGGTTTACATTGTAGAACTTGTTGAAGGCTTTACGCACTGAACTTACAAGCATATGTGTTTTCATTACATGTTTGACTCCATTGTTACCACTAACCCTTTCATCTATTGATTACAAAAAGTTGTTTAAGTCGATCCTTTGTCTCTCTTTGCGAAAGTTACAAACATTTTTCCAAAACCCCTTTTACAAACTGATTCATTGACCGAATTACCTACAAAGAAACCAGACAAAGCCACGTTAGGTCCCGAGAGAACGACACTCGAGGACAACTTACCATTGCACTAGTCTTTGTGTAGTGTTGAGTGTTCTTTGGCTTTTTAAAACAAATTTAATTTTGATTCTAACGACATCACACATCATCTCCTTTAATGCTTCAAATGTCTGTTGTGCCTCTTTGCTCCATTTAAATTGGCCTTTTCTAGTTAAATCAGTAAGCACCTTAGCTCTGGAACCATATTTGGCGCAGAACTTTCTATAATAGCCAGTCATGCCCAGAAATCCTCTCAACTGTTTCAAGGTCACTGGAACTGGCCAATTTTTTATGCAAGCCACTTTATTAGGATCAACTGCAACTCCTTCTCCACTAATCACATGACCCAAATATTCCACTTATTTCACACCAAATGCACACTTAGATCTCTTAGCAAATAATGTATGAGTTCTCAGCAACTCTAATACTGTCAGCAAATGATCCTTGTGTTGAGCAATATCCTTGCTATACACCAGAATGTCATCAAAAAATACCAGCACAAAAGCTCCAATGCACTCTCTGAACACATCATTCATCATGTTCTGGAAGGTTGCTGGTGCATTTGTTAATCCAAATGGCATCACCGTGAATTCATAAAGGCCAGATGAAGTAACAAAAGCAGTTTTCTCTATGTCAGAGGCTCTCTCTGACTTGGTGATAGCCCGCTCTCAAATCAATCTTGGAAAAGATAGTAGATCCATGCAATTCATCTAGCAAGTCATCCATCAAGGGTATAGGATAGCCATCTCTTACTGTCAATGAGTTGAGTTTCCTGTAATCAACACAAAATCTCCAGGAACCATCTTTTTTCTTCACCAAGAGCACTGCACTTGAAAATGGAGTATGACTGGGTTGAATAACCCCCATTTCCATCATCCCTTTTACCAATTTTTCAATCTCTTGTCTCTGTAAATATGGATACCTATAAGAAGGCTGTTTAAATGGCTCTACACATGGTTTTGAGCTCAATGCCATGATCACAAGATCTTTCAGGAGGTGAAGATGTAGGTGTAGCAAAGACATCATCAAATTGCTGCAGTATATCACCTAATTCAGTACTCTCTTCCACTGTGTCCCTCCCCTCCATAGAACTGACAACACAGAAACAACTAAAGAGTACTTGTTCTTTATTAGACAACACCTTCTTTAGTCCTTTGCCACTCATCAAGCTCAGGGACACCTCAGGTTGGAGACCAGGTACCAACACACTTTCACCATCCAAATCAAGAGTTATAGTGTGCTTCTCATAATCCAAAATAACAGGTCCTAGTTTCTTCATCAAATCTACTCCTAGAACCATGTCATAACCACCTAGGGGTAGAACTCCCATACTAGCACACAAAAAAATGCCCTGCCATCTCCCAATTTAATTGAGGACACTTGTAATTACATTCTATCTTTCCACCACCTGCTACTGTAACCTGAAAAGGATTTGTAACTTCCAGTTCAGACTTAATTTTCTCAGCTGCTCCTGTATCTAGAAAACAATGAGTACTGCCTGAGTCAACCAATATTACAACTCATTGTTCTTCACCTTACCCAGCAGCTTAATAGTATCTACAGGTACAACTCCCTTGAGTGCATGCAAAGAGACTCCCCTTCTTCACCATAATCTGCAGCACTCAACACCTGTTCATCACCAGAAATACTGGCCTCCTCTACCATAATGATGAACAATTTCTTACACTTATGACCAAACTTGTACACTTCATCACAATTGAAACACATGCATTCCTTTCTTCCTTCTAGCATCCAACTCCTCCTTACCCAACTTCTTAACTGGAAGCGATTTGGATGTTTCCTGACAGTCCTTCCTCTCCTCCTTATGCCAACTAACTGTACTCTTACTGACGAATCTATGAGCTTTCTGCAGAGATTCCAACAACACCTCTTGTTTTCTAGCAATCATATAAGCTTGTTCTAATGAATAAGGAGCTAGCATCTCTACCATATGCCTTACTTCTTCTTTCAGGCCATTGTAGAAACTCCTAATAAAGTAAAACTCGTCCAAATGCTTATTATGTTGCAGCATAAAGGACCTCAACTCTGCAAACTTCTCTACATACTTATCAACAGATCCAATTTGCCTCAGCTTATTGAACTCACCAATCAAATCATCTCCTCGCACCGCAGTAAACCTCTGCACAAACAATTCAGTAAACCTACCCTATCCCATGGCTTCTCTGCCATCTATATGATCCAATACCACAACTCAGCTAGCCCTTCGAGATGCATACCAACCATCACTACCTTCTATACACCACTCAACGGATTTAAAATGAAATAGCGTTGGCATCTACGTAACCATCCCCTCAAATCGGTACCATCAAACTTCGGAAAGTGCCACCATGCGCAAGTTTTATTGAATGGTAACACAGGATTTTCAGTTTCAGAATGTACCTCACGACGGTTTTCCACCCGTTTCTCCGTCCGATCGCGAGGTGGATCAGTAGGCGGCAGTTCCACCGGTGTACGAGTGTTTTGCAAGCTCAGCATTAATGCTCTCAACTCCTCAAACTGCTTGTTCAGAGCTGCAGCGTGCGAATCGAACTTCTCACCATCGATTGCTGTTTCTCTGACATTGATTTCTGAGCTACAACCAACTCATCAACTCTCGTCTCCAGCGATTCAATCCTCTGAAGATTCGTTGAGTCACCATTGTTGCGAAGGAACTTGGCTCGTGATGCAAAATGAAACGATCGAACCAACAGAGACGAATCTAACAAGCTAATATCTAAGAATTGCTAATTGGAATTATCACTCAAAAGCGTTGAAATGATTTGAGTTACAGAGCCAATCGTCTATTTAAACAAGAAGAAAATGGGCGCGCTCAGAGGCGCTGGATCAGCCCACGTGGCATGATCCCCCAATCTCAGACCCAACTGTAAAAGCGTGTATCAACAAAACACGTTTCTTTTACAAACGAACTG
>CM051455.1:56863436-56919063 GCA_028274465.1 Plantago ovata | reverse complement strand
CGTTTTCTTTTACAAACGAACTGATTGCGAATTACAACGACTTAGTGGAAGGAAGTCTTCCATCCGAATATAAAGTCGTAACACTGGGTTTCAATCTTAATGCAAGGCTTTTAATAATGGTGAAGTTTTTGACTGTCAGTTTGTCGGGCTTCTGTTTCTAGAGTACTATCTCCATATCCACCCAAGCCTCCCCCATTAAATATCAGTATTTTAAAACTTTGTATGACCTCACTAATTATAATAATTGTATTATATTGGAAAAATAATTACGAAATTATATTATGTAAGTGTAATTGTTATAATATAAAGTGTGATGATTATATTTTTGTAAATTAGTAAATTATTTTTCAGTCATAATTTATAATTAACATGAGTTTGACTAGTGTCTTCGTAGATATATAAAAGCATTGAAAATTTCAAGTGTTACAATATCTTACTTTTCAAATTGTCAGTGTCAAAATTAGGGGTGTAAATGAGTTAAATTTTCGCGAAAAGTTCGCGAAAGCATATGAGACTTAGGCATAAGGTGATATGTGTGGATTATGAGTTATAAACTGGTATTGGATTAATGTAGGAGTAGGGTAGGTTAGATATGACGTTTCAAAAAAAAAAAAAAAAAAAAGCTTAGATCATGTTCGAGTTTTACCGAACCAAACAAACACATTCGTATATTTAACAAATTGAAAAAGAATATATTTACAAACATTCGTTAGTTTGGGTCTTCGCTCAATGGTCGCTGCCAATAATTCATTCCTCTCTCGGTTTACCTGGGATGTTTTGAATCAAAAGGCGCCCTATATGAGTATTTTGCTTGATCGCTTTTTCTCCCATGGTCAATTACGGAGTTATGTTCGTTCGTCGATTTGGTTTGGTTTTAAGGATAGCTATCCTGCTCTTATCAATGGGTCTCGCTGGTTGGTTGGGAGCAACTCACAGATTCGCTTTTGGCTTGATAATTGGCTGGGTTACTGCATTGCGGATAGAATTGAGATCCCTACTCATCTTAGGCATCATTTTGATTTCGCCATCTCTGACTATGTGACGAATGATAGCTGAGATCTCATTCCAGAATTTGTTGCGGCATATCCGGAGGTTGCTTATGATATCTTCAATTACCAGTTAGCTCTTGCTGGGGAGGACACAAGAATCTGGACTTCTTCTAGAGATGGCATTACTTCTAGTGCAATTTTCTATCAGCATCTACGCCCATCCTTCCCTACGGTTAATTGGGGAGACTGGATTTGGTCCTCTTACATTCCTCCTCGACGTTCTATCACTACTTGGAAAGCTATCCACAACAAGCTCCCCACCCTTGATAATCTTCGCACTATTGGGTTTATGGGACCTTCGATTTGTATTTTCTGCGTGTCTAATGAAGAGGATATGGACCACATGTTGGTGAGATGTACATTTACCCATACTATTTGGTTGCGTATATTTGATATTTTCATTTGACTATGCCAGATTTTAATGGGTTCCACGAGTTGGTGTTATTTGCGATGGCCAGACGATTCAGTACACAGGTTTCTTCTCTATGGAGACTAGTGTTTGTTACCTTGGTGTGGATTTTATGGTCTACTCGCAACCGCTAGATTTTTGAGAACAAGCAGTTCTCTATTTCCTCCGTTCTCCATAGGCTATTGCGCACGGTTCATGAGCAAGGCAACCTTCTAAAAGGTACGATGTATAATTCTGTGGATGATCTTATGACTTTGCATACTTTTGGCATTACAGGTTGCTCTAGACCTCCTCCCGTGATTAAAGAGGTTCACTGGATTCCGCCTTCAAGTGGATGGATTAAATGCAACACCGATGGTAGTGCTAAAGGTGCTCCGGGCGATGCTATTGCAGCTGGGGTTTTTAGGGATGCCTTCGGTGTGGTGAGGGGTTGTTTTGTGCAACATTTGGGTCGTCTTTTTGCTTTTGAAGCCGAGTTGGCAGCCGTGATGTATGCCATTGAGATTGCGGTTTTACACGGCTGGAATAAGCTTTGGCTTGAGACGGATTCAGCCTATGTCGAAGGCCTTTTGCTCACTCGCTCCAACAATGTTCCCTGGCAGTTTCGAAATCGTTGGTTGAGGGTTCTCGTGCTGTTGGGACTTTTTGATTTCAAGATCACGCATATCTATAGGGAAGGCAATGCAGTAGCAGATACTCTTTCTAATCACCATACCGATGGTTATTGGCCTCATCAAATTGAATGTATTGTGGATCAGGTGCTCAGAGATGCTTCTGGGCAGCCTTATTTTCGTTTCATGCAGCACTAACACTCAGGCACTCTTTCCCATCTGTAGGTTTTTCCCACTGGGTTTTTCTATGGATGGGTTTTAACGAGGCCCGTGGTTGCAACCAGGAATTTCTTTTCCTAGGTTAGTTTTCTGTGTACATTAGATTTGTCTTTGTATTCTTGTTTGCATCTACGTCCGCATGTGGGCTGTAGATTGGTCTCTGACATTCTGTTAATTTTAATACAAGCGCGGTTTATTTAAAAAAAAAAAACATTCGTCAAGTTTCAATGGTCAAATCACATTTCATTCCCAATGTTCGCTATTACATCAACTATCTCTAGCGCTCTCAGCCCTTCCTATTCCAAAAGTGGTTCTCAAAGCAATTTAAGTGATTGCCTGGTTAGTGCCCTTGTATCGTTAGAGGGTAAAATTCACTTTATGTAATTTAAAGTCTGTCATGTCGCAGTTAGATATTTTTTCTTTGACTTTATCCTAACATACCGTCCAATTATGGTAATTTTTCACTTTAGTGGAGAAAAGTTACAACAAGGCGCCGGAAAGAAGGACTAACCATTGTTCCATTCAATGATTCCAGTCCTTCGATGCTAGCCTAGTCCAGTGGACTTATTCTTCTAAAATGTTGACACGTGTATCTATTTATTCGATCATACTACTTCCTTTTCTTTCAGCCTTTAAATTAATTGTATTTTATAACTCTAATTTTTTTATATTTATACTTTTAGTCCCCTGATTCATAATGATGCCAAAGTGTATATATTTTACCTACTCAATTACTCCTATTTCATTTTCTTTCATCCATGTAAACGTGTATATATTTTACTTTTTTTTTAATCGGCTAAAGGGTGACTCGAACCCCCGACCTATTGGTTGAAGGTGAAACAACTTACCCACTGAGTTATACTTCGTTGTCATATATTTTACTTAGTTACTCCTATTTCCTTTTCTTTCATCCATGTAAATCAATTGCATATTACATGCAACTCTAGTTTAATGTTATTTACACTTTCAGTCTATTGGGGTTTGGTACATTAATTAAAGACATAATTACTTTTGGTACCCCCACTAAACATCGACTTTGCATCCTAACCCAACTATCACGGAAAATTATAAATAAACCCAAGTCACCGTCCGGCATTAACTCTGGCGCCCTCTCTCTCCTCAAAACTTAACAACCAAACATGCCCTTATGTCTAAATTACTGTCTTTTCCACTTTCTTTTTTCTATTTTTATTTTTTTCTATTTTTCTTTTTCCTTTTTACCATCAACATCTTTTTTCTTTTTTCTATTTTCTATTTTCCTCTTTTTCTCTTGTTTCAATTTCAAAAAAGAGTGCTCTGATCCTATTTGTAGATCGGAGAAGCTCTACTCCGATCTGAGCTTCTCCGATCTGCAAATCGGAGCGAAGCAGAGCTCGGCTCCGTGCAGATCGGAGCAGCTGTCTGCTCCGATTTGCAGATCGGAGCAGAGCTTGCTGCTCCGATCTTGAACGGAGCAGCTGTCTGCTCCGATTTGCAGATCCGAGCAGAGCTTGCTGCTCCGATCTTGAACGGAGCAGCTGTCTGCTCCGATTTGCAGATCGGAACAGAGCTTTGCTCCGATTTTGATCGGAGAATCGAAGAGAGCAAAGCTACTCCGATTTTCCGATTGCTCTGCTCCGATCTCAGCAAATCGGAGCACTTGTATTTTTTTATTAATTAATTTATTTATTTATAGTTTTTTTTATTTTGTTTTATTGTTTTCTCATTTTTTTTATTCATAATAATTTGGGACTAAATTTGATTTCACTTTTTCTAAGGGCTTGTTTACAAATAGTTTTGTGGACTATTTTTGAATTATAGTTAAATTATGTGTGTTAATTTCTAAATATTTTGTGTCAATATTATAAATATTAAAATATTTGGGTAAATGTGTAATAAATGAAACTTCATGTTGTTTGGATTAATTCAGAATTAGAAATTCCGGCAAGGGCGAAAAGGTAATTCCCAAGGCTTAGAGCGCCGAAAGTCAAAGTCGTGGGTTAATCTGTAATTACGTTTATATAGCAGGGGAGGATTACGTAATAAAAAATATAGATGGACTAATCTGTAATAGCGGAAAATAGCAGGGGTACCAAATGTAATTTGCCCTTAATTAAAGGTAGTTCTTTCGAAAACTCTAAATTGAGTAGCATTTGATTTTGTTGATTTTTTTATATCCGCTTTGACCTCAAATTAATCATAATTCATTGTGAAAAATAACTCTTAAGTAATGAATTGCTTCGTATGTTTTAACTTGAGGTCAAACCAAACATAAAAAAAATCAACAAAATAGAATTGGACTTTAAAATTTCCTGAGGAAGTACATGTTATATACATACTATATTATATTATTTGTTTCATATCCCATATTGTATTTTAATTATGAATGAAAAATAATGCCAATTTAAACTTAATAGGGTCATATAATATGAATGAAATTATATTTCCTCCGTCAAAAAATAAGTGAAATTTTTTGTTTTGTTGAGTTTTTCAATCCTCAAATTAATCCCAAATTATATATGAAAAATAATTTAAAACATTATATTATAAAATTTTAAACATTCTAGTTTCATATTTTTAATTATTTTCATTGTATGATTTTGAATTAATTTGAGGTCAAACCGATCTTCTTAAGTAATACAATTACTGATATTCTCAAAAAAAATCCAGCAAGAAACAATTGTTAAAACTTCAATAGATAATAAATAGAATGGGCTATGCAATAAATAATACACCAACAATATTATACTCGTATGTATAACATGTACATCTAATAAATCCTTTTAATTAATTTAATGAATCAATGGACTAGAAGTATAAACAATAAAGAATTAGAGTTATAAAATGCAATTAGTTTACATGCCTGAAAGAAAAGGAAGTAGAAAGGCCAACATTTTAGAATTGTAAGTCCACTGCACTGGACTAGCATCGAAGGAACCCAATGATTCAATTGGGCCCTAAATTATCAGCATTTAAACTTGCAAGTCCAGTGGCGAAGCCCCTTAAAACATATACCAGCCCATAAACTGACCACTAGGTTAAAACAAATCCAGTCCAGCCCATTTTTATAAAACCCTACTATAAACACCTCCAGGTCTCTCATCCCACCTCTCGCCGCGCCACTTCTCATCCCTCCGTCAATCTCATCCCATGGGTCGTGTCATCCGAGCACAGCGTAAAGGAGCCGGATCCGTCTTCAGATCCCACACGCACCACCGCAAGGGTCCGGCGAGGTTCCGCACACTCGATTTCGGCGAGCGCAATGGATACCAGAAAGGTGTCGTCACCGAGATCATCCACGACCCCGGCCGTGGTGCTCCACTCGCGCGCGTGACTTTCCGCCATCCGTTCAGGTACCAGCACCAGAAGGAGCTCTTCGTTGCTGCCGAAGGCATGTACACCGGCCAGTTCATTTTCTGCGGTAAGAAGGCGAATCTCGTCGTCGGAAATGTTCTGCCGCTCAGATCTATTCCAGAAGGAGCTGTCGTTTGCAACGTCGAGCATCACGTTGGTGATCGTGGATCCTTTGCTAGGGCTTCTGGTGACTATGCTGTTGTCATCTCTCACAATCCGGATAATGGAACTTCTAGGTATACTATTTTTTGTTTTTGATTTGAGATTCGTTATTATTATTAGCTCTGTTAACTGTTTTTATCGTTTTATTGTGTATAATTATATGTTTTCTATACATTATTAGCTGTTATCTGCGGATTTGTAATTAGCTTCCTGCTTAATTTAATTTAAAATGTTTTGGATGAATTGGATTGTGTAGTGCTTGTTTCTCAGTGAGCTATTATTTGATATGTTCTTATCCATAGCTTTGTTCAATCAACTGTAAATGAGGATTCTAATAATGGTTTCATTTAGTGGTGTATATTAAGTTGCTTATAATTTGGTGAAACAGTAATTAGATTCTATTCGTTTTCAAGTCTAAAATGCTAATTAATCATACACTCAAATTAGAGGTCTTGTGCTTGTAGATCATACTTGTACTCGTAGATTTAGGCAGTTTACATGTATATATGATAACAATCTATGAATCATACACTCAAATTAGAGCTCTCGTGCTTATAGATCGTACTTGTACTCGTAGATTTAGGCATGATAACAATCTATGTCAGTGTTCCTTGGAAATTATTTGCCTTCTGTTTGGGACAAGTTTTTCGAACTGGATTTTGGATTATGGTGGTAGTTAAGTTTTTGGATTGGATTTTGAGTGTAATTTTGGGCTCAATATCACTTGCGAGAGCTGGAGTTATAATTTTGTGTTACTAAACCCTCTGCCAAATATTAGTTGGTTGTTTTGGTTCTATTGGTGTGTAATTTGATAAGCCTTAAGTTTAAGTGAGCAATTGTAGAATATGTTATGAACTTTCATAGATTTTCTGTTTGCCGTTTTGACATGTCTCGTGTTTACAGGATCAAGCTTCCATCAGGAGCCAAGAAGATTGTTCCCAGCGGCTGCCGTGCTATGATTGGTCAGGTAGCAGGAGGAGGGAGAACTGAAAAGCCAATGTTGAAGGCTGGGAATGCGTATCATAAGTTCAGAGTGAAGAGGAACTGCTGGCCGGTGGTTCGTGGTGTTGCCATGAATCCTGTTGAGCATCCCCATGGTGGTGGTAACCATCAACATATTGGTCATGCTTCTACTGTTCGCCGTGATGCTCCTCCCGGGCAAAAGGTTGGTCTTATTGCTGCCAGGAGGACTGGTCGTCTACGTGGACAAGCTGCTTCCGCAGCTGCCAAGGAGAAGGCTTAGATTTATACTATTCCTTGATGGCTTTAATTTCGTGTCCTGGTGGTTTTCCGTTTCTGTTTTTGAATGTTAGACAAATTTTTCAAGATGATATAGTATATGATGTCTTGAATTTTGATGTTAATTTTTATTTCAGTTGTTTTAATTTAATGGATTTGGATGTTGTCCGGAGATGATCTTTCATAAAATGCTCATTTCAAAAGCCTGCCTGATAAACTGAAGTGTTTAGAGATGTAAGGCCCTTCATGGAAGTTGGTACTCCAAAATCTACAATCTGCGCTTCAGTTCTATCCTCGTACTTTTTGATTAACTAATTCTCTAAAATCTGGATATTCACGAATCATAATCGTACTCTTTTTCTACGCATTAGTCTGTTAACTCTCTAAATTTTCGTAAAGTCTCCATTTACCGCAGATTGTTTGGTTAGTCAAAATTCAGGGTGTTTCATCCATGTTATTTATGTAAATTAGCCAATAAAAAGGTGTATTTGTTGAGTGTGATCAACGATAACATTATATGGTTTAACGATTTGACAGATATGCCCGTGACTATATCCCAATAACAACCACCACCATTTATGCCCGGGCTCTAGCTTAATGGTTTTGTGCTAAAATATGCTAAAACATGAACTGGAAGAATAAGTTTATTGAGTGCGGCTAAGGAAGAGAGTGAAGAAACAAAATAATATGGCAAGCGTATATATAGCCGCTCATGTTATCCTAATTCTTCTACAATCAAACAAATTGATAATGTTTAGACTAAGCAAATTCGTACATAGATTTAGCTAATAACAACAAGAATTATATAAGAATGAGTTGGATTGATGAGTTGAGCTTCAGGAACTCTAATCGTACTAAATTGGTACCATTTGTAATCTGTTGCTCCGCTGTGCTCTGTACCAAGAGTTTGAAATTTCTCTCCAACGGTTTTGAGTTGTCTGTACACTTTAGTTCGTCGCTTTACCTTCAATTCTTCAGTTCTTCTTCCTCTTCCTTTCTTGTTCTATTTCCTTCTTTTCTTAGAAACTTGATTTTACTTCTCAATTTCAATAATTTGCTTGTTCTTGAATCATTCTTATTGAATTTCAACTTTATACTTTTGCTTGTTTTCAAAAGAGTTGAGTTTCGGTTTGAGTCGAGTTTGACAATACTAGGGCCGAACTCAAATTATACAAACTATACTTGTGAGCTGTGGCATTAACACAAATTGAAATACGAGTGAAGATATCTTCTAAACTTATGTAACAAAAGTATAAAACAATACTTGAAGGAGTAATCTGCAATTATACACACACTTGGTATAAATTGACAACTAATTTACCCTCTGCACCTCATATCTTCACCAATTAGCACTCTCTTCAACTCCACCAACCTTTGTAAACCCTTAAACCCCACACAAAAATTAAAACATGGCGGCGATGAGGGCGGCGACAACCACCATGGCGGCGGCGATGATGAGAAACAGTGGATTGAATATGAGGTGTACTACTAATGCTCTGTATTCATCCTTTTCTAGTTTTCCGTTCACTCAACCCCAAGCTAAGGTCGAGAAGCCTCCTCCGGCCGAACCGTGTAACAATCTCTTCGTCTCCGGTAATTAACAATCTTTTTTCAGTTTTCCTTTCTCATTGCTTCTATTTGTTATATGCTGATTGATTGATTGATTAATTGATCTAATTGTTCATATTAAGTAATTTAATCTTAATTTAAGCAGCCTTTATTTTGTGTAGGCACTTATGAGTTATGACTATAATTAAGAGATGTTCATAACTCTAGAATACTAGTGAATATTGATAACTTAAGGTAATAAGGATTAAGGGCCAGCTCAGTTTCAATTGAGGTCAAATAAAACATAAAATGTTAGTGCTTGCAAGAGTTCTAAAAGTGAAATTGGAGCTTTTTATGGATTTTAAGCCACTTTGAGGTGTTTTGTGTAGCTTTTGGATTTCCTAGAGTTGTGTTTATCCGACAAAGGATGGATCTTGTATACTGTTTAGACGCTGTTACTCGATGAATCTATGTTGATAGCAAGCAGGTCACACGAGGATATCTGAAGGCTCGAAACGCAATTTGAACACTGCACTTGAAATGAAAGTTCTTGGTATGAATAATTAAGAAAATCAGAAAGTAAAAATCAGTTGAAAAGTTGTTGGTTAGATGTGGGATAACATGCACTTGATTTCCGCCTTTCTGGGTCATTGCCACGAGGTGCATTTGTTTCTTTGCTTGTAGGTCTGTGTCTTACTAGTGACATGGTGTACTTGGGTCTTGGTTTATGTTGTTTGTACTCTATTGTGCCAGCCCGAGGTACCCGGTCTGCACTCTTAAGATTAGCGGCTGCAGGTTGTCTAAGTAGGTACAACATCGAGTTCTATTACTATGCGATCCATTCATAAAGAAGTGCTCCTGCATCATCCAGGAAAACAAAGAGAAAAAGGCCGGTACAAACTACACTAGGATAACTCATTAGAATGTCACTGTTCAGTGTCCATGACTAACAAGAAAAGGCTAACATGCATGATATTTCATATGCTAGTGCACAAGGCAGGTTGATGTGTGACATGGAATGAAGTAGACCTTGACTATGCAGTGAGTGCGATGTGCAGGTCACTGTATGGAAAAACTTACCGGGAATCCCTGGGATGGATTCTGATATATAAGGGCTAGAGCAACTATACTGCGTGTTGTTCAGGGTATTTGTTTATCTGAATAGGGTTTCTAATGAAGTTGTTAGTATGACAGAATCAGAACTGAAGCATAAAGCAACAAAAGTTCTTGCAATGATAGCTGATGTTTATCATCCATTCTAACTATTCTAGATGGTTATCTTCTCACTTGTTCACAGTAATCTGTATCTTAGCTCTATGTGGCCAACCTTGTAGGGGTTACTGTGGTGGTGCGATTCAGTATGGCAGACTCTGCACCAATAAAAAAAAAAAGCCGTATAGAACCCAGTTAACCTCCCCCCCCCCCAAAAAAAAAAAAAAAAAACTGAGAAAACATAATAACCCAACTTGATAAGGTCACCGTTATCCCTTTTTCTATTTCTTCGTCTCCTCACCCCTCTCTGCCACAAAGTACATCTCTGAAGCAACAACTGCACCTTTAAATTCAACGGGAAGCATCACTGTAGTGGCTGTCTCACTATTATTAATTTTTGTTGTCAGCCACGATGTGCTGCTGTCCGGGATTGATAAAACTGCTAATTTCTAACATAATGGAAACTATAGGTCCTTTTAGCTTTCTCACTGATATTTCATGGTTACTTGAAGTCTTGAACAATGATGGATTTGCAAGCATAACTGTGATGGGCTTTGGCACTTATTGTATTACATCACGATGACCAACCGCATAATGTACTAGATGCATTCTTGTATATTGTTTCTATTCTTATATTTCTGGCTTGTTTGCTCACCAGAAAATGGCATGCATATGTGATCTCATTAGACCTTGCAATATCTATGTTCAGGGCTTAGCAAACGTACGACATCAGAAGGCCTGCGCGATGCTTTTGCTAAATTTGGTGAAGTAGTTCAAGGTATGTGCTGTATCTGTTTGTTTAAACTTGTAGTTGGTTTGGAATCTTCGATTAATTTAGCTACTTGGTCTCATCTGTAGCTAGGGTAGTGACTGATCGCGTAAGTGGCTTCTCAAAGGGTTTCGGTTTTGTAAGATATGCAACGATAGAAGATGCTGCAGCTGGCATAGCGGGCATGGACGGTCAGGTAAAGTAAAATATTAACAACATGCTGCTGTTCAAGGATTAAAAAAATAAAAAAAATAAAAATTCTACTTGTTGCATGGGCTTCTGAGCATAATTCAGTATTGGAAGGACACAAATAATCTTTCTTTTTAAAAAGCCGATTTCCAGAGTTATAGTAGTACTACCTTTCTGTGACTAAATAACTCTCTCATGTCTTTAAGGGCCTTAGACTTATATTGCAAACTCCTCTGATTCTCTTCAAGTCCAGAGAGTTTGTTTTGAGAATTGAAGCCTTAGGCAGGTATGCAATCTTTGTCCTGAGGCTGTAATTCAATGTTGTTGTCTATTGGGAAATATGTTGGACAGAAAGTGCATTTAGAAAAATGCATGTAGAAACGAACGGCTTTGGTACAGTAAGTTTTTGACTTTTAAGTAAAAGTTTAGGATCTCCAACTTTCATCTTATGAGCTTATCTGCCTTTACACAGGTTTCTGATCTATTGATTTTGTTATGATTTTAGACAATCATTTACCATAAATTAGTTTAACGTCCTGACATTTTATATCTTGTAGTTTTTGGACGGTTGGGTTATTTTTGCGGAGTATGCACGACCAAGAGCTCCACTGCCTACTGGGAACCAGAACAACAATATGCCTTTTCAACGGTACTAGTGATCCAGCTTCCTAGAAGATTCGAGTGATAAAATGCCATTCATTCCCTCTCATACACTAATTTATCAGTGGAATCATTGTATTGATTTAAAGTGAACTCATAGGCGACTTGATTATTATTCGTTCCTGTCTCTATGGTAGCAATATATGTGGGTGCTTGCTTTGCTACTTGATCAGTTGTATTAAAAAGTTACTGGTATATAATCTATTGATCTCTCTTCTCTGTTAAAGCTTCCCAAGAAAATTTCCAAAAATAATGTACGACATTGTACAATTTGGGGCGAAAATCATTTGACAACTTTAGTCAATTGACCTTAGAGCGTATCTTTGGCTAGCACATTAAAACAGAAGGGCACATGTGAACCAGTAATGTTGGTGAGGATAACATCCATTTACTATTTTAATCTATAACTGGCATAATTTATACAAAGGTACACAGAGACACACACACAAAGGAAGGGGAAAGGAGGAAAAGTCCTGTTTTTCTCCGGTTGTCCCAGTGTTGAATGAAGAACATATTAGAGTTTGTGGCATGTTGCGGATCATGCTCGTCAGGGGACAGGTTAAAACCCGAGGAGGAAATTAGACTGTTGGGGGCACCAGGGGACAGGGTAAAGCCCGAGGAAATGAGACTGTTGGTGGTGCCAGCTGAGACACGAAAGCGGAGGCGTAGGTGGTTGAGAGGGGGCAGACACCGTCCATGGCGGCCTTCGTTGACGCCTATTTCTGAAGATAATGTGAAAAATAATAATAATAATTGTAATAAAAATAATAATAGTGTTGGATCGTCGAATTGGCGGAGCATGAAAAGAAGGTTCTTTCGCTAAATCGAAGAGATCGTTCAACTTCCTCTGATTTTAGGTATGTCGATTTTGGTCACAGTAATTAAATTAGTGTCGTTCTGTTCAATTTTTCAAAATTGTTCATAGCGTTTTGAAAATTGAAATGAATATATTTTTATACATAAATCAGAAATTTAAATTCAATGGTTAAAAAACATGCAGTTCAGGAATTTTGTGATAGCTTCATCTAAACGAATTTAATTACCGTTTTACATTCCTCAGGCCTCAGGCAAAAGGTGGACATCCACTCATGCTGGTGCCAACTCCTTTCATGTTTTGACTATTACTGCAATCTCTCAGGGCGGGTTTCCATCCCCTCCAAGAATAATCTCACAACTAAATGCCACGAGAAAATTTCCCCATAGGTTCCAAGTTCAACACTAGTTTATCTGTTCGATGAAAAATAGATTAGTTACAGAAATATCTACCTCATCGTAGATTATAAGTTAGCTAATTTGATAAGTTAGTCTACGTAATGTATATATGTATAAACCGCATACACCAAGTCTTTATGACTATGTGAATATTTGTCTGTGGCATGTTAATAAGAGTAGATAAGAGGTCAATGCTATTATCGATTCGATCATTGTCTTAGGTATTGTGAAGTTATACGACTTTGATCTATGGATATTGTAGCCTGTTGGGTCGAAACTACTACCTGTATATAGCAATTCCTTTGTCATGGCCGCGCGTGTTTCTATGAATTCAGTTCAATGATCGATGTGTGCATCTATAAGCTGCAGAGAGACATAAGTGATTTGTTTCAGATGAACTCTTTTGTGCAAGACAATTTCAATAATCAAATGAAAGCACTATGGGAAGAGCTGAGTGATTGTAGGGCTTTGCCTGAATGCACATGTGAAAAAGAGTGCAGACAAGGAGCTGCTATTAAGAAGAATGCTCAACTTGATAAGATTTTCTTATCTAGCTCTTATGGGCTTGAATGAGAATTATGACATCATAAGATGGCAGATCATCACAATTCAACGAAAGCCCTTTGTTGATGACGTTTACAATTTGGTTCACAGGAAGAGTGTCAAAAGATGGTGAGACAAGCTCACTAAACTGAAGTTGATGCGTGCCTCTGCTCTAAATCATATTCTTAAGTTCTAACAAGTTCAATTACAAATGTCAGGATTTGGAAGTTTTACTTACAAAGTTATAAAAAGCTCACTTTTAATTATAGAGTTACAAAGACCAAATTAAGATCACAAACTAGATTTGAAAGAAAGTCTATATTAAGAAAATGACGCACATGAGCAATCATATTACTTACATTTGTGCGGCCACCATTTGCGGCTGCATATGGCGGTGTAAAATCTTTCCACACTATTGAGGTAGCTTAAGGCTTGAGCAATAACGTAACTTTAGAAGGCAAAAAAACTCTTGAACGACTATAATGCGAGTAAATTTTAATTACAGAACTCCTCTAATACCACAATTCTGGGTCAGCATTCATAAAAGCTTTCCTAAATTGTATTTTTGCTTAAATTTTGATAAAAAATCAAAATATGTGTTAAAATCATAACAAATCAATTTCCCTAAAACTCTTGAATTGACCACCTAAAAAAATAGGAAAAATTTTCAAATGTCTAAAACTTTTTTAGTGAATTAATAATTAATTTATATACTATATTTAAAATATGTGATTATTAAAATTATTATTTATATCTATATTAAATCACTAAAATAGAATCTGATTTTAAATTTTATTAAATTGTTAAATACGTACTTAAAATATTATAGGGAACAAGTTTAAAATTATTTTTGATAAATTTTTATAGGAAACTGTAAATGCTCTTAGGGAGTATACTTTCAAATCATGTGTTCGAATTTGAAAGTAAATATTTAAAGAAGATAAGTCCAGGAAAACAAAGAAAACGCCTAGGGATATTTTGGCACCAAATAATCATCAAGCTTTATTTTATTGATTGATACTATATTTTTTTTCCTTCCCATGATGACCATAATAAACATAAACCAATCCCACACAAAAGCTAAAAGCAGCTCAAAATAAGCAGAATCCGATAATCACTTCACTTGACTTCAGCTTTAGTCTCCTCGGCCTCGGATTTACCCCAAATCATATCTGAAAGCGTCGGTAGCTTAACCTCACCAGCATACGACAACGGAATAGTAAAATTCCCAATGACCGGGAGATCTATAATCAACCCTAGATCCAACGTGTAGTCCAGATCCCAATCAGTGCCAATATCCTTCATCAAACTGACGACCGCACTGTGCGCGATCTTGACCGTGATATCGAGCGCGGTCTTGTCGTCGGCCTTGATGGATCCTGGATCGGGGATGGTCCCGGACGCGATCTCTTTGGCGCCGCTCTTGACGGAGTAGGTGATGTCGCAGATCGGGATGGAGACGGAGTAAGGGTTGGTGATGGAGAGCTTGGCGAGGAGAGTTATGCCGCTGAAGCCGAAGCCTTTCATGTCCACATCGTCGATCGCGGCTGTTGGTGTTGGCATGTTGCTCACCTTCTCGGAGACATAGTTCTTTGCCTGTTCCAGTAGATTCATTTTTTTGATTGATTTTTTATTTGTGTGATAGAGAAAGTGAAGGTGGAATGGGGGAGATATAGTAATATATTTATAGGAGTTGATACGCGTGTAGCGCCATTGATGGAAGGTCTGTGTGTACACGTACTCCGCGTTTTCGGATCGGTGCTGCGGCTTTCTTCCCTTTTCTTTTCTTAATTATTACAAAGAAGATTAAGAATAATTATCCATTTAATTAAATGGGAAGTAAAATGGAATACAGTCAACAACTTTAATGGGGAAATGCTAAAGACTGAAATCGATTACATCATTTTACTACTTTATCCCAGCAGAAATAGGGAGTAACGTAAATTTAATTTCTGAGATTTTCTTTTTCTATATTGCTTTAATGGAGATTTTGTTATATATGATTATATGGAGTAAATTCTCCATTACTTTAATGGGGAGGAAAATATAAAATGCATTCTTAAATAAAAGAAGGATGCAAATATCCAATATAGTTCCATTATGTTTATAAACTCTAGCTAATTTTTTAAGCAGTACATTTATAAACCTATGAAAGCAAGCAGAAATGGTCCTAATATTCATATTCTTTGTTTTGATGATGATTGCATTTTATTTTAAAAGCAAATAAAACTTCAACCAGAGAACTTAAAAGTTGCCTTAAGGCTTATGAAAAAACATCTGGTCAAGCTATTTGCTGGATTAAATATAGGATAGTATTTTCTCCTAGTACTCCTGTGATATTGAAACAATTTAGTACTCAAACTTTAGGGGTTACCTATAACAAAAGAAAGGATAAAACGTTGGTATCCCCTTTTTATTTGGCAAAAAAAATAATTGATTTATTTGATAACATAATAGATAGAGTTCAAAACAATATCAATGGTACACTAAATGTTTATCCTTTGCTGGTAGAGCTACTCTTATTCAAGTTGTGTCTAATTCTATTTCTACTTATGCTATGTCCATTGTGAAAGTTCCTGAAAGTTGCATAAATAGAATCGATCAAATTAATAGGAACTTTTTGTGGAATGCCAACAAAGAAGGTAGAACTAAAGCTAAAATTAGATGGGAAAATGTTTGTAAACCTAAATGGTGTGGAGGATTAGGAATTATACACCTCTCCACCTTTAATGCAGCTTTTGAATTAAAACTTATCTGGAAACTCTTAAATGATCTTGATTCTTTGTGGTCTAAAGTCTATTATTCTAAATATCTAGCTAAAGAAGACTTCTGGTCTGCTACTCCTAAAAATAATCAAAGTTGGCTTTGGAAGTCATTACTTAAACACAAACACAGGGATGAAATGAGCAAACTCATAGGTAACAATAGGATCAGGAACTAAAACTTGATTTTGGAAAGATAGGTGGCTCAAAATTAATTTTTTTTCTGATTATATACCTGGTGAGCCGAATTTAGAGGTTAAAGTGAGTGAGTTTATTAATCAAATAATTGGGACCACTACAAGAAATCAGACATTTAGCGACGGAAGAGTAGATACGGATACGATCCGTCGCTAATTAGCGACGGATCGCTATGGTTAGCGACGGATAAGGATGAACTGCGCTCTAAGCTCAGTTCGTGTGTTCTGAGATCCAATCCGCGTCTCCAAGAGCGACGGATAACCATTATCCGTCTCTAATTTGGAGACGGATTATTCTATTCGTCGCTATATCCCGTTGACTGTGCAAAAAATAAAGGAAAATATAATTTAAATTCGAGAAATGGCGACGGATGAGTGGAAATCGCGATCTGTGTATAAAGAAGACGACGTCTTCTTCTCTTCTTCATTCTCTCCTCATTCTCTTCTCCCCCAAATCATCGCGTAAACCCTAACCACCGTCCACCACCCACCACCGTCCACCTTCATCATCGGAGACACATCACCTTCCACCGCCACCATTCTTTAATCCAATCGGTAAGTTTCCTTACTCTCATTCTTTTCTTTTGCTTCTCTAGTTTTTCAATTTCATTTCCTAATTCATCCTTTTTGTTGAAATTGGTAGAATTAGCCACCACCGTGCCATAGTGACGAGCCACCTCCTCCTCTTCTCCTCTCCGATTCTCCGATTCGATCTCTGCCACAAAAGGTTAGAACCCTAACCCTAATTTTTGGGGCTTTTTGCCTAAACCTAAACCGAAGCTTCGATTTGATTTGCCGTAAATTAACCCTAATTTTTAACTGTAATTTGGTTAATATTCATGTAATATTCATGTTAAATAGAATTTTGATATTCATGTTAAATTTGCGCAAGTTAGTTCTGTCCATATTCATGTTATTATTATGTTAATTATTTTAATTATGTTATTTTGTTAATTTAATTATTATGGTGTGATGATGTTAAAACCGGATTTTGGTGTTATTCTGTTAATTTTGTTAATTAATAGATTCATGTTATTCAGTTAATTACGATTTTTGGTTAATATTTAATCATTTTATAAAGTTTGATGATGCTATTATAATCGATTTTTGTGTGTTGGTAAGATTTTTCTTGGACCCTAACTAATAGTACATGCTATCAGATCAGTGAGCGTTAGGCTGTCCCGCAGGTCCTCGAATGATAGTCCTGATCTTCCCATTCTTTTGATCCATTTCTCTGTTGTTTTTCCCCGTGAGTAAATGGTCATTTCCATTAGATGGAAAAGTCGATGTCTAGGATTCCCATCCTTTTGGGTCTCCTTTGTTTGAGCATGGTTTTTTCTGTCGATTTACGAGTGAGAAAGAGTCCTTTCACCTTGCATTTTGACTGATGCTTGTGGATCGACTTCATTTAGATATTGTTGGTCTTCTTTTAATTGAAGACATAAGAGTTTGTTTTTAATTGAAATGAATAAGTGTGATGATGATATACGTATATTAGTATACTATACGTTTACTGTCGATCAGTAAGCGTTTTATTGGTTTGCACCCATTGGTAAGCCTTACTGACATTTAAGCAAACTGATTGTATTTAACTGAACACCCATTGTGTTGTGAATGATTGTAGTAGGCAGGCACCGTAACAACAACATTTCTAATGCCGTTGTTACTGTGCCGGCCTATTTTAGTCATTCTCATCGCGTGTCCTACTAATAAATGGACTTTCTTTCCTGGTATCCATAGAGTAAACATTACAAACTTTCCTTGCTTTCCGAGTCCTCTTCTATACTTATTAAGTGACAATAAGTTAACTAACAATCAAGTGTAGTCGGGGTCTTGAAAAGCAAGGAAAGTTTGTATTGCGGTAATCATGTCAAGCAAGGAAATGTTAGTTAAATATGATTTACATGTATAAAAAATACAATCACATTGGCCTTCGAACACACCATCACTTCCATTACTAGATAGTGAAGGTGTGTCTGAGGGCCAATGTGTTTGTACTTCGGTAATCATGTAAACCAAGGAAAGGTTATATAAGTTAAATATGGTGTGCATTGAGTAAACAGTACGAACTCCCTTAATTCCAAGGCTCCGTATACACTTAAATTACAATTAAATGTACCTGGGGTCTTATGCGTACAGAAAATGAACGTTGGTGGCCCAGACGTGTTTGCAAACCTACCGGATGATGGGTACACGGGGGAGGTGTACGTGGCGGGTGAGCGGGTGAATGGCAAGCTCGTCGTCTGGCCCATGGCTGAGCATGTGTAAGTACATGAATAGGTCTTTACTTAGTATAGTATGTTTTATTTAGTTGGATTAATTTGTGTATGTTATTGCAACAGGTTGATGCCGAGGGATGCTGCAAAGTTCATCAGCAAGGAATCCACGAAGAAAGTGGCTCTCCCACCACTTGGAGCCCAGTGGCATACTTTCACTTCGGAGTGGAAGACGGAGATTTGGAATGCTCTGGAGGTTAGTAATCTTTCTTCTTCTCTTATGGTTTAAGTGGTATGTTCTCAATTACTTGGGTGATATGTTAGTCACCGTGTGTTAGTTGAAATAGGACAATGTGCAATTGTTTGGGTGATATGTTAGTCACCGCGTGTTAGTTGAAATAGGACAATGTGCAATTATTTGGGTGATATGTTAGTCACCGTGTTATATATATGTTAGTCTGAATTTTGTATGATTTCTGAAATGTAGGAGAAGTTCTTCCTCCCCAACAAGCTCAAGTCGGAGATGTGGTATGCCTTCGAACATGAAGACTCCGAAGCCTTCTGGAAGAAGGTCGCCAAGATGAAGGCATCGGGGAAGAATCCGGGGTGGATTGCGGAGGAGGAGTGGCCCCTGTGGAAGCAATAGTGGGCGGACAGATAAATTTTTAGTTTGTTGAATGAAATGTTTAGAACAATTTTTTTTGGTACATTTTAGTATTTCTGTACGTACATTTTAGTATTTATGGTTATGTTCGTACATTTTAGTATTTCTGTACGTACTATTTTAGTTTGTTGAATGAAATTTTTAGTTTCGTACTGTCAATCATCGTATATAAATCTCTGGCGCATTCAATTTTAACTCAATAACAAACATAATATGAAAACAAAAACAGAAATTAAAAAAATATATATATAAAATATAGCGACGGATTACTCTATCCGTCGCCCAGAACACTATGCCAGGGAAGGACACGTGTCACATCCTTTTAGCGATGGATAAACCCATCCGTTGCCAAATAATAGCGACGGATAATTTGTTCCGTCTCCATAATGGTCAACGACCACTAGGGAGACGGATAGGTTTATCCGTCGCTATAATCTGGCGACGGATATGTTTAACCGTTGCTATTTATTTAGCGACGCCACTTTTTGCGACGTCCTATTTAGCGACGGAGAGTCCGTCGCTAATCGCCTGTAGCGACGGATCGCTGACCTATAGCGACGGATGACATCCGTCGCTAAAGTCAGTTTTCCTTGTAGTGGACTTTGAGAAATTATTGCTTGCTTTGCCCTTAGACATTACTCTTGAAATTATGGGCACACCATTGCCTACTCATTGCTTTGATGATAAATTCACTGGCCTTGGACAAGTTGTGGAAACTATACTATGAGATATGCTTATTAATGATCAATGTCCTTTACCTACTTGGCCTTGGAAGAAAATCTGGAAATGTAAAACACTTCCTAGGATCAAATGTTTTCTATGGTTACGAGTACATGATAGATTTTCTACTTTTAGCAATCTTTTCAAAAAAACATATTTTAACTGATGCTACTTGTAGTATTTGTGGTGAAGAAGAAGATACAATTGATCATATTGTGGTTATATGTAAAGCTTTTCATGGTTTTAGATTTAAACTCATCCCTTCAAACTTCAAATTGGTTTAATGCTAGTCTCACTAATCTTATTTTCAATTTGAAGAATTCCCAAATTCTTCATAAGTTACTATACATGCTAGCTGACTAATTTGGAAGTTTAGAAATGACAAAATTTACAATGAAAAATATATTAACTTCCATCTTATGCTCAAAGAAATGAATCAGGTTCTTGATGGTTTGAAATTTGAAACTGAATCCACTAGCACAAACAGAACCACTATCACTTGTAAATGGGAGCCTCCACCTTCTGGAACTTTATGTTTAAAAACTGATGCTTCTGTGTTAGGAAATCCAGGTCATGCTGGTTTTGGTTGTGTTTAGAAACTTTAAAGGAGAGGTGATTAAAGCTGCAGCTGGATATCTAGGAATAATGGATATTAATACGGTTGAATTATGTTCCATTAGAAATGGACTAAAAATGGTTGCTAAGTATAATTTATCTAACTTAATATTGCAATCTAACTCACAATATGCTATTAATGCTCTTTGCAGGAACCTGGAGCCTACGGCAACGCACCAGGCATTGATAACTGAGATTCAAGAGCTAATAGTAAGGGTATGAGAAATCAAGTCATCTTTTGTTTATCGAGAAGCAAATCACATTGCCAATCATCTTGTCAGGGAAGGGAGTAAGAATAAATTGAGTTTAGATGATCCGCCGTATCCCCTAGGCTTTATTACCATGAATGACACTCATGCCCGGATCGGTTGATTTCTGATGTAATTATGAATCCAAACAAAGTTTTGGACAAACTTGTCACCTTAGGATCATCTATTGATGTTCCTACTACTTGCTACTAAATTCTATAGTTCAAAAAAAAAAAAAAAAATACTAACATATGATGAATTCATGAAATTGTTAATTGGAACTTGTAATATACATTTTTTTTTAAACGACAAATACTATAACTACTTTTACGCTACTACTATACAATATCCTAAACCACCTTATATCTCCACACCGAAACCGTCTTATGTCTCCGCTGGAGATCGAATCCTGCACCTCTCCTTCACTATCCCACCTCCATTCCGCTAGACCACCTTATAACTCCCGAACTTGTAATATACATTGTAACAAGTATATTTAAGGGAAAATTACATCTAGCGCCCTTGTTACGGACCCTAATTACAATTTTATCCTCCTTAGTGCAACAATTACATATAGCCCCATTGTTCGGAAAAATTTTGACCTCATCATTATTCACTTTTCAAAAAACTCCGGCCAAACAAGGCCTTAGTGACAAAATAGGAATTTATTACTTTTTTTAAAAAATCATTTTTACTTTTCTTTTATCTTTTCCTTTGTTTTTCTTTATTCATCTTCTTCTTCTTTCTTATCTTTCTGGACTTTGGAAGCTCGCCACAACTTCCTTTCTTGACGAAATCGAGTGATTCTTGCACCGTTGAATTCATGACGTCCTCTTCGAAATGCATACCAACATGCCTTTGAACCATCGTCTGTTTGCAGATCCGCCATTAACGACTTCAAGGTATTCGAAATCTTCGTGGGACTTCATTTTTAACCAAATCGAACGATTCTTGCGGCGTTGAATTCGTCTTGTCCAGAGTTTGACCGTCCGAGAATGAAGATGAACGAAAAAAAAGAAAACTATATACTAGAAAGAACAGGGCCCGAACTTCTCTCCCAAGCAGGGGCCAGATCCTTACTCCATTTCCATCCATCTTTTGCACCAGATCCATACCAGATTTGTTTTTTTTAATTATTCTTTTATTTTTATTTTTGTGGTTGTTTTGAAATAAAAATTTGATTGAGGCTTCTTCTATAATAATTATTAGTTCATTTTGAAATTTATATAGTATATGGGTTAATTTGAACTATTTTAGAGTTAATTTTATAAAATAAAATATCTTAGAGGTAAATGGGTAAATAATGAAATTTAAGGTGTTTGGATCCTCACAAAATCTGAAATTGCGGTGAGGGTAAAATTGTAACTTCCAGCTCTTAATTCGCCAAAAGTCAAATTCGTATGGTTAGATATAATTGTTTTTGTGTAACAGTGGGCTACATGTAATTGTTAAATTAGGAGGGATAGATCTCTAATAAAAAATTAAGAGGGGATGTAGATGTAAATTGCCCTATATTTAATTTGAAGATTTAATTCCCCAATTATGCATATATACGTAAAATCATTTTAAATTAACAATTTATTAATTTATCAATTATATAATATCTCATTAAATTAATAAATTATTTTGATTTTAATATTATTATTTTATAGTAGTTTTACTACTATAATTTCCCATGTCGGTTTGATTTCCTAAGAAACGGGTTTGACCTGCCAAATGGGGCGGTGGAAGAGTACAATTGAATGCTGACATGGAAAGATATATCATCATGTTATAAAGTCAATTGTTGATTGTTGATAATTATCAAAATTGATTTCGAACAGTTTTTCGTATTCACTACAAATTACTTCCTCAATTTAATCTATAACTTACTAACCTCTAATTTTAATCAATTAACTACAAATTAATTCTAAATTAAACGAGATAAATATTAAATAAAACAAAATTATAAAATTATACTTCATTTACTTTCGTAATATAATTATTTTATTATTTAATTACATTGTATAATTTAAAATTAATTTACGGTCAAAGTTTGTCAAAATTAAAACTTAGAAAATTATTAATGAAATGGAGGAAATAATTTTTAATTATAATAATAAAATATTTAATAAAATTATATCATAAAAATATAAAATTTAAATTTTCATATCAAAATTTTATTAAATATTGTATCATAATAGTTTAACATTAATTTGTAGATAAAATAAAAAATCAGTAATAAAAAATTAAAATGAAAAGAAAACAAGTATTAAACTAAAAGTGGACATTGTAAATAATTCTCTTAAGTAGATTTGGTGTATACTACTGTAGTATGCAATACAACCGTGCATCGGTGCATACGACCAATAGATAATGTTGCCAACGTACCCAAGCATAATTTTGAATAAGATCCGTGTTAATAGAGAATCCTATGGGAAAAATTGTGTCTTAGCAAGAAAGATGGGGTTTGGATTTTCGTGACCTTCGTGCTTTTAATATAGCTTTTTAGCCAGAACCAGATTCCTTCCTCAGTCGTATTCTGAAAGCTAAATAATTCCATGACTCCATCTTCAATGCAATTCCCAAGACGAATGTGTCCGATACTTGGATAAGTATTTTAGGAGCGCGTGATGTAGTGAAGGATGGATTGCGGTGGAGAGTCGGTAATGGGGAGTCTATGGACAGATCGGTTGATTCCTTCCTCTTTTAAACTAAGAACACCAGACTTCAACAACGAAGGATCTCTCAAAGTATCTTTTCTAATTAACCCCACACTACTCACCCTTGGGATATTTATATCCTCCAATTTTTGTTTTGGCAGGAAGACGCGGAGGAAATTCTCAAAATCCCTTTGGCATCAGGTGGGGTGCAAGACACTCTGATTTGGCACTTAACAAAGAATGGTATCTACTCTCTTCGCTCTGCCTATCACCTGGCAATGGCAATCAGGAGCCGGCAAGCTGAGATGATGTCTGGTTCATCTTCAGTAACACAAGAGAATAGATGGAACATTATCTGGAACATAAAAGCCCTTGGGAAAATTAAACATTTTCTCTGTCGAGAAATGCTTTCGCAACTACATCGGAACTAACTCGCAGACATTGTGATGTGAATAATAGTTGTGCATTGGGTAGCCATACTGATGAGTCCTCCCTCCATATATTCAGAGATTGCCATTTTGCTCGAATAGTTTGGGCATTACTAAATGTTCCATCTTCAACTCTTTACTTTGAAACTGAATGCGCATGGGATTGGATTCAAGGGGTCCAGGTTCGACCTGATAGCGCTACTTTTATCCTCTTTGTTGTTACACGTTGGTCCATTTGGTATGCTCGCAACAAAGCATATTTTGAAAACCAAAGGCAGGATCCAGAAACCACTGTGAGCTTCATATTGAGGTATACACAATTTCATCTCTTCACTGGTGTTAGACAGACAGTTCATCAAGGCCCTTACACCACTGGCAGAAGGCAAAGTAAAGGCAAACTTTGATGCATCTGTGACCAAAAAATGGGGAATCAGGCGGCATTGGAGCTGTAATGCGGGATCACACTGGCTTTGTTCTTGCCTGGGGAATCAGGCCTTATTGTAGAGGTAGAAGAAGCGTATGCAGCGACTGGCAATATAGCCAGCTCGACATTTGGGACATGACCGCATTGTTCTGGAAGTAGATGCCATGTTGGTAGTCCAAGTAATTAGTTCAGGTGACAATCATAGAGCTGCTAATGGTGCTCTATATGGAGAATTGAAAACCCAGCGCTCAACATTTGCTGAATATCAGGTAATGCATGTGCACAGAGAAGCTAATCGACTAGCTCACCTAGGAACTTTGCAACCGGCCTGAGAACAGGATCTATAGTTTCAAAGTCCAGTCCATATATGGGAACGTCAGACAAGGTCAGTGTTTGGTTCCTCTCACGGCTCGTTCCTACCTGACTCTCAATCATTGGGCATGTGGTACCTTATTTTTTTTACTTCCAACTCGTAATCCGACTTGAATTTAGTCACGGGTGGTTTTAAAATATGCAGATTTGGGTAACCTATGTATTGGAGAAAATGAAAAGGTTGTTCATTTTCATTCACGAGATTATTACAACAGTTTCTGGAATTCAACGTCTGAAATGAAAAGGTCTTATTAACCTATTAATCTTTAGTGAGCTCTTCAGTTTCATAAACCATATTCTTTCTTTTACGTTCCAAATCTCCAGTCTCACAACGATTTTGCTCTTGTAGTTTTACGTGGTAAATGCACAAACAAATACTTCACTTCATTCATTTATTTAGTTACTTCCTAAGTGGTAAAAATTATCAATTTTAATAAATAATATTAAAAAGTGATTATAAAAAAGAAAAGATAAATAATAAAAAATTAATAAGTGGATTGAAAATTTTTACATATTTGAATTAAATTATATTTGGGTTACGCCAAAAATAACTAGGAAGTTATTAATTAGTGAAATGGAAAAAGTAATTAATAAGCTGATAATAAAGTAGAAACAAATTTAGTGCTTTTATTTGACTCCATTCTCGTGAGAACATAGAGAAGAAGCTGATGACAACACAAAACAATGTTCGAGTTATTTCAGGCCCTAAACCCAACCATTTTTACATGGGTAAGGGTATAGTTTAACTCAATCATTCAAACCCAAAACTAACCAAACACATTTTAACAAATAAAGACGATGCAATATTAATTAAACCAATAAAAATATACATTAGATCTCAGAAAATTCCAGTAATTTCATGAAATAATGCAGCAACCCCAAGGGGTTCTCCCTGCAGAGCAGGGTCTCAGGATCACTACACCTCAATTATTTGGAATAAATCATCACAGATTCATTTTTAATTTAAAAAATATATATTAATAAGAGAGGCTCAGAATGAATAAACAGCTTTATCAATCATGAATTTTCTGAAGCAGAACTGGCATAAGCTGAATTACAATCATCACTGTCACTGTTTAAAAATTAAAATTAAAAAAACAATTAGGCTCATATTAAGAAATTCAACCATTTTTTTCCATATACTTCATGAATCTCAAGAGATCTCAGAAGCGCGGATAATATCTAATCACAGCCAATTTGTCATTAAAACAAAAAATTAAAAATATAGAGGACATTTTTAGAGGTAAATCAATGGTAAAAAGTGAAAACCCCCACGTGAATACCGCAGTAAATATGTGCCTACATGACTAGACATTTTTCCACTGGAGTTTTTAAGGAAAAAAGCCTAAAGGTGTAGAGAGGCACAAATCAAATCAATTGAACAAACAGTTAAAAAAATTAAAGGAAATTTAGGCGTTGATTTGACACAGAGAAGCTGTGATTAAAATCAGCTAAACTGCAACACTAAACGACGCAGTTTTTGCACGAGCATTGGGGCTTCGTTCATCAGTGATTAGATCAGATGAGCCCGGGGTTTTGCTACATGCTTGATCAGATATTCAGAATTTCAGATGTGATGGAAAACGAAACAACAGAGTGAGAAAATGAACAGATCTAAACCAAATCAAAGCTTGAGGAGAACTTACAGAAGAAACAGATTGAGAATTGGATCTATTGGATAGAATTACTCAAGCTCTGATGCAACGGAGAGATTATGCTTTTAGATTATTTGTGGCTGATATTTATAGGAGGATACAGATTAGGGTTTCACTCAATTAGCCGTCATTAAGAACCGGAACGGATGCTCAGTTCTATAACTCGAACAGGTTTCTCAGTCGGTCTTGATCGAGCCGGTTTCGGTCCATTTTCTGGTCTAACCATCCATTTTCGACCTCCCCGTGAGCAATTTGGACAGACATTCCGGCATTCAAACGAGACATTGTCTTGTAGCATTACCATTCTAAGACCTGCAATAGTGACCGACGAAGTCAAGCTGTCGGAGTCATTTTTTACTCGATGCCACGCCGTCGTGGTGTTTTCCTAAATTGCATCCCGGTCCAAATAATTTTGTTCAAAACTTTTTATAAGTTATGATAATATGAACTACTAAGATTGACACAAAATATATTTCAGAACATATTTAAACAAATCATGAATTTATTAGCAACTACTTACAAGGAATTTAAACACCGGCGAACCCAAGCTGGGTCGCTCGCAGCTGGGATTTCATGTTATTTCTCATTCCATTTTACTTTTCGCAGTCCACACATAATGACATATTATAATAATATCATAACTATATATAATTACAATTTTTACCCAAAACTTTTAATTCCACTTTCTAAGTTCTAACTTCTAACTACTATATATATTCATGAATCATTTTCAATATTTATTCCTCTATTCACTAACATTCCTAATTTATTAATATTTATCCCATCATTTTATCATTGTCGTTTTAATTAGTACAATAATTAGTTTATCACAATTAGATTAGTTGAACACTAACGTCAATAAATAAGACCAACTACACCAAATCACAACCAAGGGCGAATCTACTTACATTTACATTCAGACCCCGTGCCCGTGCGGCATACGGGTTCGGTTGGAGGAAATAATTAGTATACTACTAATAATGTTAATAATTTTATTTTCACATGGACTATGGCACTAGAAAATTGAGTTGAAAGCCTAATAATATGCATACTTTCATTTTAGTCCTCTCACATTTTTGAGTTCAAAGCCTATTCTCTGTTACTTCCTCTAATAATTTGTCTATTTCATTCTATTTAATCGTTTTTATAGTTGATTAAACCAAAAACTAATTATAAATTATAATGAAAATTCAAAAATCATATTATCATTAATGTATATTAATCCTTGTACTCTCACAATAATTTTAAAAGTACTTTTGATTCTAATTTAAAATTGATTTGTAGTCAAGATAATTCTTGAAAAAACTTAATAAAATATAGTGCGCAACTTTTTTTGGGATGGGAGTAAGTTAATTTCTCTTGTTAAATTTAATAGCATGCGACCTTTTGTGTTTTAAAAAAAAAAATTATATCAATAATCGGCATGTGCCTTTTTTCTTTTACTTGGTTAACTTTGACACACGGGTCAATAAAAAATCCTGGCTTTCCCCCGATCACAACTAACAAACTTACATAGAAAATCTACTCTGGAGGGAACCAAGCTGCTTGTTTACTTGCCAAAGAAATAGGAGATGAATGGAGGGTAAGTTCAGGTAAAATCCTTATCTTACCTGAGTGTTCTAGGTTGTTCAAAAACATCTTATACTCTGATAGAACAGGGAGACCTTACTTGAGAATCCCAAACAATGAAAGAATCCATGTTTTTGTTTAAGAGGAAAATTTTAGACCACCCCAGTAATTCTAACCATCTGGATTTTCTTGATACTGACCTACTGACCAGGGTCAACTCTCTTGATCAATTTAGTTTTGCTACCTTGGAAAATTCTATTCCTTTGACTGTAGAGATGTGTACTCCTCTTTACAGCTCTTTTCTTGCTCTCTCTGGTCTATATTGCATATCATATTGCATAGCATTGTGCATATTACTTTGCATCAAAGGCACACAAACACATGAGAGGTTTTTCAGCATCAAACATTATGCTATCAAGTTTGGTCGTGGGTGGATAAGGAAGGGAAAAGGAGTTGAAACTTACCGGAAAAAAGGAAAAAAAAAAGAAAAAAGAAAAAATCAAAAAAAAAGAGAAATAGGAAAAAAGAAAAAAAAAGAAAATGATAAGAAGACAGGAGAATTATGCAAGTTCTTGCTTCACCTTTGAAAAGGACTAGTTCACTTTACTTGGACAGGTTCTCAGATTGATTTGTTACATTCCACTCTTTGGAATATGGGAGCTTATAAACTCAGTGAAAATTTGTCTTATGATAAAGGTATTTGTACTGTGTTCTTCTTGGAGAATCAAGGCAGGTTGTTGGAATTGAAAAAAATAGTTGGCAAAAAGATAAAACAGAAAAAAGAAAAAAAAGAAAGAAGAGGGAAAAGAAAGAAAAAAAGAAAAAGAAAAGCTGGAAAAAAGAAAACTTGGAATCAGGACACTCAAGATTGGCAGATAAAAGGAAGGAATGATGTTATTTATTGCAACTGGAATTATCTCAACATCTTCCTAACAAGGATCATTTTAAGGCCCTATACTTTTGGGTCAACAGATAAGGTTCTTGGTTGGACATCATATAAGAAGGGGGATGCATTTTTGTGTCAGCTGATTGAGCCTGAAACGGAGGGATCAGGCAATACAACAGTACTAAATATTTGCATTCATTTTGATTTGAAAAGGGTAGTGGGTTGTTCAACACTTTTTATTTTAAGCAGTGGGAACCTTGTCAGGTTTTTGTTCTTCACCAGCTACCAAAGAGCCCTCCTCTTTGATATTAAAACCAATGCATCTTTGCACACTACCTCACCTACAAATAGAGTCTGCATTGGTTCTTTTGGTAATGATGTTGTCATGTCTTTACTCTGGCTAATCTCTTGGAAAGGCATTCTTGCCACCTATTGTGTAACTTTGCCTAGTTGCATATGTTTACATGAGTTTGAGTTGCCTTTTTCTCTTTTTGTTAATGGTAGAATTAAGAAGATCAAGTAGTTTAGGTAGTTTAGTTCTGGCAGTTCTGCATGTGGCTATGTCTATGTTGCCTAATAGAATAGCATCTAGCTGTCAAGGTGTTAATATTGTAAGTAAGCAAAACTTTTTGAAGGATATTTTTGTTATCACTATCACAGGTGATTGGAATCCACAGAATCTGCATGATCTAATTCTCTGGTCAGATCCAAAAAGACTCAAGGTGAGCAGCAACACCAACTACAGATTTCTGAAGAATCGAGAGGAAGTGAACTTCTAGCATAAGAAAATCAGTGCTTTTCCCAGGAAAACTTTTGAAGAAACTCCACAGCAGCAGAGTTCACCCTCAAAGCAGATGCAAAAGAAGAAAAAGATGCAGCATTCGAAGACTTTTTGGAAGGATATTAAGAGTTTAGAACATGTGTATCCTTTAGTGATTCATTATGAAACTAATCATTATCCTTGTTTTGTGCCCAAGAAGGCAACCTTGTATTGGGGGTCTTATAAACCTCCATGAACAACTATTTATTATCTATATATAGTGAGAGTAATGCTCTCTTCTTTAAAAAAAAAAAAAAAAACATTACTCTAGTAGTAGTATGGAATTTGCACTAATTTTTTTTTTTTTTTTCTAAATTGTAAATGGCGTAACGCCAAACTCTCATTATGGCGTTACGCCATAATACAATGGTGGCGTTACGCCATAACTCGGTCCCGGCGTAACGCTATAACCGTCTTTATTATTTTTTTCTTTAATTTTGTATAGTTATGCCATTTGTTTGTAATTTTGATATTTTTAAGTTCTATTTAACTTTATATTATTTTTAAATTTAACCAAAAATGATGAACAAAGATATATTTGTATATGATAATATTTTCATAATATAATTTTGTTAACTATGTATGTTTTGGAATTAATTAAAATTAATTAGAAACAAAAGGAAATGTTATTGGTGGATGGAGCAAAATTAAATAACAAAGATAAACTAAGTCGAAATACCAATTTCATTTGAACAGCTCTTAACAAAGATAATATATAGTTATAATTTATACTTCCCCGTTCCCCTAGTTTAATACTTACTCCGTTGAATTTTCTAAAGTGACTATTCATCGTGACCTTGACCACGTATAGCTTTTAAATTAAATTGTATCTGTAACACCCCGTCTTTTTCTTAATTATTTATTTATTATTTTATTATTTAATTTAATTAATTAATCATCGAAGTAAATTATTTTATTCGGTAATTATTTAATTCACTTCTTGCGTGAGAGTTTTAGTTAAGTCGCGTAAACGAGTTCGTTTCGTTACGTTTGGACCGAGCTGGAAAGACTGGACTTTTTGACTTCTTTTGGCCCATTTGTGTGGCCCAGTCAACTTGGCCCATTGATCGGCCCATCAGACTTTCAACCCTAACCCTAAAACGTTACCTCCATCCTCATTCATTTGCTTGCCGTCAAACCAAAAAGAAAGAGAGAAAGAAAGAAAGAAAGAAAAAGGAGAGAGAGAAGAGAGTTTCCATTGCTGCTGCTGTTCCGGTCCGTGTAGCCCCGCCGTGCGTCCATTCTGGTCCGTCCAAGCCGCCCGTCCGCACCGCCGATTCAGTCGTTCCGATCCGCCGTGTGCCGCGCGGTTTTGCTGCGTCGCCGCCGCGTCGTTCCGTGATGTCCAGATCGATCGATCGGTCCGGTCTGTCCCGATCGATCCGTCTCGCCGCGCCGCCCGTTCTGATTCGATCGCGCCGCCGTCCCCGTCTCATTTTCCGGTAAGCGTCGCGCCTCTTTTTCCGTTTGATTGGTGAATTTTTCGATTCTAGTTGTGACTTGTTCCGAAAATTTTCTTAACATACAGGTTAATTGATTATGTATATGTCGTATATATATAAACACGTCAATTAGAAGACTAACCTTACTTCTAAAGCAGATTCCAAGTCTTCGTAATAATCATGTGTATCTTCTTCTTCGTCGAAGTCGAAGATATCTGCAATACTCTGATTATCTGCAAGACAATAAGAGTTAGTTTCCAGCTCCTAGAACCTCAACCTTGGTATCCACGGATGAACAGCCTATCGGAAGAATGCTAGGATATTCTTTGTGTGACCAAGAAGACGGGGCGGCGATTCCTCCGGCAAGGTGGGGCGCGCGCGTGGCTTTATAGAGGAGGGGAGAGTTTTTATTTTCTCTAAGAAAACTGGGTATTCAACTGTGTGAATGTCTATATCAAAAACTCTCTAATAGTCTACTATATATAGTAGTCAATAGAAGTCTAAAGCATAAGCAATTAGACTTCGTAAAGGAATAAGAATCTAATTCTTATCGCACTAGGAAACCAATATCAAGTCTAGATTCATTCCCAATCAAATTAAAACTCAATCAGGAAAATCTAACTTATCCCTTGGACTTCTAATAGAGGAAGCAGTCGAACTCCTTCCCCTATCCCATCTATGTGCGCGCGCGCCTGTCCTACGAGAGATAGGTGGGTCCCAATTTTGGGACCCACTTATAGTTCTAAGGCAATTCAAACTCCAAGTAGATTTTGTCCAAGTGCATATGTTAATTCTAAATTAACATATCCTTTCGAATCAAACCTCTATTATATTTCCAAAATATAATCTTTATTCGTATTTACATAAAATACAATTAATTAGCCAATTCAATTAATAATTCCAAATCATTAATTGAGCCACCAAATATTATAATTAATTCCAAATCAATTATAATCCATCAATCACAATTAATTTCAAATTAATTGCGATTCCATCTTCAAGGATATTCTGATAAGCTGAATCACCACATAGTGTGACCCATAGGGCCTCATCGTATTAAGCAAGTCCTAGACTAGGCAACATGGAATTCCTAGACGGTTCCATTTGCAATATTAATACATGAGGACGTTTGAGAGGTTTCTCAAAACAACCCTTTTGTTGCTAAGTCTGTTGCGCTCAACGCGGCGATGGTAACGTCCCTTCATCTGACTTGCTCGAATGCATCTAGGATCGATGAAGTGTTTATCCCAATAATACATCCACGGGCGTCTCAGGGAGTTGCTTGGTTACTAAGATATACTTATGACCATCATAATATATCATTTGCACTGGCCAGTGACTTTACCAACACAACTATGCAGACTATGAGCAGTACTCTATTGTGCTACACTTGAGAGATGAATCATTCACAGAATCACTTATCATCCCCATTTGTATGTAGCCATAATCCTGGATCGTGTCTTAGGTCAACTGCTTATTCAGAGATGACATCGACGGGTCCACCAAGGATATGGGGCAACAAATGTGATGATAAAGTCATGTAAGTCCAAAGGACGACTGGCATCACTTCGACAACTTATCGGTTCCCATAGACACTTCGGTGTAGAGTATACATCGATGAGAGTGTCCGGTGGGTACTTCCATTGTTCGATAATCCTTCTTCGAACAACTATGCACAGTTATGGGAACGTTTCTCGATTGTCCAACAATCCGTTCCGTGGTCGTGGGATCGGCTCACACTTGCTCCAACAAGTATAACCTCCACGCGTACTAGTCTCGTCTGGTTCATTCAGACCCCTACATCCGAGATGAACCTCGACTAGGGAGAGTTTGGGATAGATGATAACTCACATAGCTCCCACTATCTGTGTGATCGGTCATCTATCAGAGGGGACATGTTTAATATCAATACAGACAGTAATAGAGATATGACATGCTGCATTCCTGGTGTAATATAAATATGAAAGCGATACTCAATAGTAAAAGCAACAAACATATAATATATTACGTTGACCTGTGTAATAGTACGTATATGCCCTCTATAAGGGCTCCATGCCCTTAATAAGGATTGTCTCTAGGACATATACACTATCAATCTCCCACTTGGACTAGAGCCAGTCACCTTTATGCCTAATACCCAGATTAGCATAATGTCTTAAGTGGACTTCCACTGATAAGACCTTGGTGAAAGGATCTGCCACGTTGTCCGTGGTAGAGACACGTTCTATACTAACATCTCCTCTATCAATAATCCCACGTATAACGTGATATTTTCTAAGTACATGTTTGTTCTTGTTTGTAGATCTAGGCTCCCTAGCTTGAGCGACGGCGCCCGTATTGTCACAATAAATCGTTATTGGACTGGGAGCAGGAACAACCCTCAATTCCTTCAAGAACTCTGAAATCCATACAACTTCTTTCGATGCTTCTGATGCAGCAATGTACTCGGCTTATGTGGATGAGTCAGCAACCGTGGCTTGCTTAGAACTCTTCCAACAGACAGCTCCTCCGTTCAATTTGAATACGTATCCTGTCTGTGACTTAAAGTCATCAGGATCTGATTCAAATCCAGCGTCGACATACCCAGACATCTTTAATTCTGGTTCTCCACCAAACACCAAGAACATCTCTTTAGTTCGTCGAAGGTACTTAAGAATGTTCTTTACAGCAGTCCAGCGAGGTACTCCTGGATTCTGTTGGTGTCGACAAGTGACACTAAGCGCATATGCCACATCGGGCCTTGTGCAATTCATTGCATACATTATAGACCCTACTGCCGAAGCATAGGGCACACGACTCATTGCGTTTCTTTCTTCATCAGTTTTAGGACCATCCTTAACTGATAAGACAATCCCATGCCTAGCTTGGAGAAAGCCTCTCTTTGAGTCGTTCATCTTATAACGCTTCAGTATTTTGTCGATGTAGGTGGACTGCGTCAATCCTAACATCCTCTTGGATCTATCTCTAAAGATCTTGATCCCTAGGATGTAGTTCGCTTCACCCAAGTCCTTCATCGAGAAGGTACTTGATAACCAAACTTTAGTCTCTTCTAGCATAGAGACATTTTTCCCATGATCAAAATGTCATCAACATAAATGATCATGAAAACGACTCCCTTGTCGTTGTGCCTAGCGTAGACACAGGGATCTTCCTTGCTTCTGATGAAGTCAAACGATTTGACAACTTCATCAAAGCGGATATTCCAGCTCCTTGACGCTTGCTTTAGCCCATAGATGGATCTTTGTAATTTGCATACAACAGTTGGCCTGGTTTTACTAATAAAACCTTCCGGCTGTACCATATAGACCTCTTCCTCAAGGTTGCCATTGAGGAAGGCAGTCTTTACATCCATCTGTCAGATCTCATAATCATAGTAGGCATCTATCGCAAGTAGAATTTGAATGGACTTCAATTTTGCTACCGGTGAAAAGGTTTCCGTAATCGATGTCATACCTTTGCGTGTAGCCTTTCGCCACAAGCCTAGCTTTGTGCGTTTGTACCTTGCCATCGGCATCTGTCTTTCGTTTAAAGACCCATTTGCACCCAATAGGTCTAACCCCTTGGGGCAAGTCTACCAAGTTCCAAACTTGGTTCTGGTACATGGAGTCCATTTCCAATTCCATGGCCTCTTGCCATTTGTCTGAGTCAATATCAATATTGCCTCTTTGTAGGTCTCGGGATCTTCCCGATCTGATAAGCCGACATCAAGTTCAATGATGTCTTCTATCATAAGGCTTTGCTTCTGAGGTCCTTTTAGGATCCTCTTCGACCTACGGAGCTCGACTAGTTCTGGTGCTTTTCTTTTCTGGCTTCGTGTAACACGAACATTATCAGTGGGTACTGATGCATTTGGTCGCGGGGCGCGACTCTGTTCCCTTGTGGGAGGCTGCTCTTGTGCAATTTGTTGCACAGGTTGGTTGACAACGGGTTCTATTGGTGTGGTTTCAACTGTTGATCTAATCACAGGACTCCCACTGACTATGACATGCCTAGCAAGTGTCATATCATTACCCTTGTCTGCTTCGAAAGATCCCACTGAACTTGAGTCCAAATCAGAAGATTTAGAGAACTCATGTTCGCGCGTGTCAAAGTCTTGAATTTCTTCAAGTTCTATCATGTCATCTAACCTCTCTTCTTCGAGGTATTCAGCTTCTAAAAACTTGACGTTTCTAGATACGATCACCTTGTGATCTTCAGCATGATAGAATTCATAGCCTCTCGTCTGACGAGGATAGCCTATGAAATATACTTTGACACCCTTGGCATCTAACTTATCAGTGAGCATCAGTTTGACTATCGCAGGACAGCCCCAGGGTCTAAGATATCCTAGTGAAGGCTACTTTCCCTTCCATAACTCATAAGGAGTTTTCTCCACTGATTTAGATGGTACACGGTCCAATCATTGATCTTACCATGTCTAACAGGGTTCGATTCCTCCTCTCAGACACACCGTTTAACTGTGGTGTTCCAGGAGGAGTCCATTGCGATTGAATTCCATTTTCCTTCAAGTAATCGATAATTCTTCACTAAGGTATTCACCTCCTCGATTTGATCGAAGAGTGACTATCCTTAGGTTCAATTCATTCTCGACCTCATTCCTAAACTCCTTGAATTTCCCAAAGGTCTCGGATTTATTCTTCATAAGATAAATATATCCATACCTTGAGAAATCGTCAGTAAAGATAACGAAGTAAGGATAACCCCCACGCGCATGGACTTTAAAAGGTCCACATACATCGGTATGTATGAGCTCTAAGCAGCGAGTGGCACGAACACCTTGTCCAACAAAAGGTTTGTTCGTCATCTTACCCTTAACACATGATTCACATGTACCATATGATTCAAAATCAAATGGTTCAAGTAGTCCAACTTCCTTAGTCTTTGAATCCGTGTTTCATTGATATGGCCTAGCCGACAATGCCATAGATAAGATGGATTATTCTTCCTACTTGAAGACGGTTGTTTGTTATGTATTTGAAATAAAGGTAGACTACTTTGCAAAATATATAAACCATTCACTAAACGAGCTTTTCCATAATACTGATCATTTAATGAAAAATAACAAGTATTATTCGCAAATCGAAAAGAAAAACCCACATTGTCTAACAATGGAATGGAAATAATATTTCTGACAATGGATGAAACAAAATAAACATTATCAAGTTTCAAACATTGTCCTGAAGGTAAATCTATCTTGTTGCGTCCAACGCGTTTGACTTCAACTGGATTGCCGTTCCCAACATGCAAGTCGATTTCACATTGCTTGACTAACCTGTGATCAATTAGCCTCTACACATTATTACAAATGTGTGAGCCACATGCTGTATCTAATACCCAACCATTGGAGTCAAAAGTAGTCATGTTCATTTCAATAACAAACATACCTGAGCTAGAAGTCGGTGGCTTCTTAGCTTGATCTGCCCTAAGCTTAGGGAAATCTTTCTTCCAATGTCCTTTCTGCTTACAGAAAAGACATTCATCTATACGCACCCTTCCGCTTCTATTGAACTTCCTTTTCTGGTTCGGACGCTTAGGCTTATCACTCCAAGTGTTAGCCTTGGCTCCCGACTTTCCCTTACCCTTAGCACCTTTGTTTCTCGGGTTTGGGTTAGACGGTTGCCCAACAAGCATGATCGACTTTTCCTTCTTAGGAAGAGTTTGATCATATGTCTTCAGCAGATTATGAAGTTCAGGCAGTGTTACGTCCTTCGCATTCATCGTGTAATTAATGATGAACTGCGAATACGAACTCGGCAATGATTGAAGGACAAAGATCACCATGATCTTGTTCTCTAGCTTAACGCCGGCATCGACAAGCTTTTCAAAGAGACCAATCATTTTGAGAACATGCTCAGACCTGTTCCCTCCTTCACTGAGCTTGCATCTGTGTATCTCTTTGATCAAATCAAATTCAACACTTCTAGCTGTCGTCTTAAAGAGCGACTCAAGATGCTTCAACATCTCATACGGCAACATGCTTTCATGTTGCCTTTGCAGCTCATTGTTCATTGCCGCCAGCATAATACACTGCGCGGATCTAGCATCCTCAAGATGCTTATCAGACTTTGCCTTGTTGGCTTGATTCCAAGCAGCAACCTGATCGGCAGTCTGATTTTCGGGGCACACGGGAATGACCTCGTCCAAGACGTACTCAATCTTTTCGTACCTCAACACCAAACGTATATTCCTGATCCAATCTAGGAAGTTTGGCCCGATCAAAATTTGCTTCTCTAAGACAGCATGGAGCGAGATACTCGCCATTTCTAATATCCTAAGGATAAATAATATAGAACGAAAATAATAAATCAACTATTGAAATATTATTTCTAAATACACAGTCAACATAACTAAACAACAAGGTCCTTTAGCTGTTTAGCTCCCACTATTTTCACATATGATTGCCCCCACAACAAACATACGGGTAATGTCCAACAAGTTACCGTAGTGGCCAAGATCCAAATCCATACTATGCTATACTCCAACGGGGGCTGGTCGCATAGCATAATATGACCGGTAGGACTATCCAATTGCGTCACGCAACTCTTGGTTGTTAAATCTAATTTAACCCGATGCCCTACATACTGTACCTATTGAGGTCGCTAGATACAATATGCAGTAAGTCATAATCATAGGCTTACTCTAATTTGACGATCACTGCGAGTCTGTAAGACGAGGTCGCCAATACAAGAAAACGCAATGAAAGTTCAGAATTAAAGCACCCTATGGAAAGCATCTCAGAAATACATACATATATATATTTCTGTACTTATATTGGTTGGGGCTTGTGGCTTAAGGGTTGTTATCAGTCATCTACAAACAAATAAGGGCGCCGCCTACCCATCATGCATGAGCGGTCTACACATAATGGATGCCGCCTATCCATTCTAGTTCTAAACGCGGTCATGCACATAATGGGTGCCGCCTACCCATATATAAAATATGTGGTCCTACATATAAGAGGGCGCCGCCTACCCTCGCATGCATAGCGGTCGAACGGAAAATAAAATACTTGGTATTTAAACATGCATTGTCAAACAATAGCATATCGAGCATACAAAACAAGTAGTAGCCTATGTGGATGCCAAATGACTTCATAATTTCATGATGAAAATTATAATCCCATACTTATAATCTCTATGAAATAATTGAAAATTTGGACTAGATTGAAAAATAAAAAATTCTATTGACCAAGTAGCAATTTTCGAAAACCCGAAGGACTTAATTGTAATTTTTGAAACCTTGGAGGTGTTAAATCGAAAATTCAAAAGTAGAAGGACTAATTTGCAATAAACAATAAATTGATAAATTACAAATAAGCCCTTTAACTTTATACTAATTAAATTTAACACCTCTAGTTAAAAACAATTACAATTAAATCATATTTATATTCCAAATATAAAATTCAATTCTCAAAATTTTCTAAATTCGATTTTGGGTCCAACCCGGAATATATATATATATATATTAAAATATGGGACGGGACCCCGTCCCCACGGTGCCTGCGGCACGCAGGCACGGGCGCCGCGGCCGCCGGCGACCTAGGCGCACGGGCGCCTGCGTCCGCAGGCGTGGGTGTCTGCGTCCCGCAGGCACCCGGGTGCCCGCGGCACGCGGGCACCTAGCGCCTGCGCCGCGGGCACGGGCGCTTGCGGCACGCAGGCGCCCGCCGCCTGCGTCGCGCAGGCGGCCCCGGTCGAAAATATATATTTAATTTTTTTTTTTGAAAAATATAAATTCTAAATTTATATAAAAACAAAACTTTTGAAAATCGAATTAATCATAGAATCAATTGCATCCACATATCTACAAAATCATACAATATATATACGTAATCAATTAACCTCGCTCTGATACCATTGTAAGAAAATACGGTCAGAGTTACCCCTAGGGTACGCAGCGGAATTTCAAAAATTTTCTTAACATACAGGTTAGTTGATTATGTATATGTCTTATATATATAAACACGTCAATTAGAAGACTAACCTTACTTCCAAAACAGCTTCCAAGTCTTCGTAATAATCCTGTGTATCTTCTCCTTCGTCGAAGTCGAAGATATCTGCAATATCTGATTATCTGCAAGACAATAAGAGTTAGTTTCCAGCTCCTAGAACCTCAACCTTAGTATCCACGGATGAACAGCCTATCGGAAGAATGCTAGGATATTTTTTGTGTGACCAAGAAGACGGAGCGGCGATTCCCCCGGCAAGGTGGGGCGCGCGCGTGGCTTTGTAGAGGAGGGAAAAGTTTTTATTTTCTCTAAGAAAACTGGGTATTCAACTGTGTGAATGTCTATATCAAAAACTCTCTAATAGTCTACTATATATAGTAGTCAATAGAAGCCTAAAGCATAAGCAATTAGACTTCGTAAAAGAATAAGAATCTAATTCTTATCGCACTAGGAAACCAATATCAAGTCTAGATTCATTCCCAATCAAATTAAAACTCAATCAGGAAAATCTAACTTATCCCTTGGACTTCTAATAGAGGAAGGAGTCGAACTCCTTCCCCTATCCCATCTATGCGCGCGCGCGCGCCTGTCCTACGGGAGATAGGTGGGTCCCAATTTTGGGACCCACTTATAGTTCTAAGGCAATTCAAACTCCAAGTAGATTTTGCCCAAGTGCATATGTTAATTCTATATTAACATATCCTTTCGAATCAAACCTCTATTATATTTCCAAAATATAATCTTTAATTGTATTTACATAAAATACAATTAATTAGCCAATTCAATTAATAATTCCAAATCATTAATTGAGCCACCAAATATTATAATTAATTCCAAATCAATTATAATCCATCAATCACAATTAATTCCAAATTAATTGCGATTCCATCTTCAAGGATATTCTGATAAGCTGAATCACCACATAGTGTGACCCATAGGTCTCATCATATTAAGCAAGTCCTAGACTAGGCAACATGGAATTCCTAGACGGTTCCATTTGCAATATTAATACATGAGGACGTTTGAGAGGTTTCTCAAAGCAAACCCTTTCGTTGCGAAGTCTGTTGCGCTCAACACGGCGATGGTAACGTCCCTTCATCTGACTTGCTCGAATGCATCTAGGATCGATGAAGTGTCTATCCAAATAATACATCCACGGGCGTCTCAGGGAGTTGCTTGGTTACTAAGATATATTTATGACCATCATAATATATCATTTGCACTGGCCAGTGACTTTACCAACACAACTATGCAGACTATGAGCAGTACTCTCCTGTGCTACACTTGAGAGATGAATCCTTCACCGAATCACTTATCATCCCCATTTGTATGTAGCCATAATCTTGGATCGTGTCTTAGGTCAACTGCTTATTCAGAGCTGACATCGACGGGTCCACCAAGGATATGGGGCAACAAATGTGATGATAAAGTCCTGTAAGTCCAAAGGACGACTGGCATCACTTCGACAACTTATCGGTTCCCATAGACACTTTGGTGTAGAGTATACATGGATGAGAGTGTCCGGTGGGTACTTCCATTGTTCGATAATCCTTCTTCGAACAACTATTCGTAGTTATGGGAACGTTTCTCGATTGTCCAACAATCCGTTCCGTGGCCGTGGGATCGGCTCACACTTGCTCTAACAAGTATAACCTCCACGCATACTAGTCTCGTCTGGTTCATTCAGACCTCTACATCCGAGATGAACCTCGACTAGGGAGAGTTTGGGATAGATGATAACTCACATAGCTCCCACTATCTGTGTGATCGGTCATCTATCCGAGGGGACATGTTTAATATCAATACAGACAGTAATAGAGATATGACATGTTGCATGCCTGGTGTAATATAAATATGAAAGCGATACTCAATAGTAAAAGCAACAAACATAAAATATATTACGTTGACCTGTGTAATAGTACATATATGCCCTCTATAAGGGCTCCATGCCCTTAATAAGGACTGTCTCTAGGACATATACACTATCATGATATGTATGTTTGGAAACCTGCTAGACTTGTTTGTACTTTCTGTTTTCAAAAAGGATCTTTTTGCAGTTTACCACTGAGGGTATTTTAGTAATTTCCGGAGACTGAAAATTGAAAGAGTACTTTCTGAAAACGTTTCAACTTAGTTTCTGCTTTTGTACTTTAGTAGTGACTTGACTTGCTAGCCTAGTTGGTTAGGTTCTTTCTTGACTAACTTAGAGGTCCCGAGTTCGAACCCCGTCTTTATCACTTCTTTACCAACCTTTTTCTTTCCGTTCGTTCGACTTCTAAAGTGTAATTAGTTACTTTCTCTTTAGGTTCTCCGCTGTTCGATAACCCTTAAGCTCACTGTTCGTTTGAGATGTTTGCTTGCAAGTGAGGTGAGTGTTCACCCCTAAACTTATCTATTTGCGAAAAACTGGAAGGATATGTGACTATTTGTATCTATTACTATATATATTGTTTTACTGTATGCTTCCGCGTAAAAGTAACTAAGTCCTAAGTATGACTGTTTACTTTCTTTGTTTATTGCTACTCTGTTCTGGATTAACCTTTCTGCAGGAACACTTCTCGGTGTTTGATTGTTCGTATCTGTTTGATCTGTATCTGTTCTGTCTGTTTCTGTGTGACCGGTCGATTAGGTCGTAATTAGGTAGGCTTGGGTAGTAGAGGACTATCGGGTTTGCTTGATTATTGCCTAGTTTAATCCCTTTTAGGCGCGAGGCCGAGGCAGAAGTCGCTGAGGTCTATTAGGGTCGTAGGTTCTGTTTCCCCAAAGTACACATGGGTTTCTGTTTCTGTATGGAGTTGTGCACCCTCTGGAGGGAGCTATAAGGGCAATCTGGGAGTAGGAGTAACAAGGCGGGCTGCACCAACGGTCTTCAACTTATCTGTTCTGTTATTCTGTTATGTGATCTGTTCTGTTCGTTATTTTGCTGAAAAGGATTTTGATTTCAAAACTGTTTACTTTCTGTTTTTAACTTAGAACCTCACTGAGATCCTTTATCTCACGCTCTCTTTGTTTTCAAAATTCCTTCCTTCCAGATACTGCTGAGGATGCACGAGAATAGGATGCCAGCGATTGAGAGAAGGGTCTGGGATGTCTCTGGGGTTTTGTTTATTTCAAAATAAGAAGATGAACCTTTTACTGTCTTCAATAGTTGTTATTCTTTTGATTTCAAAGTTACCGTTGGATATTTACTTGATTCTGTTAGCGCTGCGCGCGTCAAATATTATTTTGCCATTTATTGCCGGCCGTTGCTTTTAAAGTTATTTCGGATTTTCTCTTTCAAGAAATTATTTTGTTTTAAAAAAACCGATACCGTTACAGTATCCATATAAATTAGAAGTTGATTATGAAAATATACTCCATTTAATTTCATAATATAATTTTATTATATTTTTCTCTAATGTAATTTAGGAGTTATACGTGGTCAAAGGTCACAATGAATAGTCCCGTTAGGAAGTTCTTAACGAAACGGTAATAAGCTTAATAATAATTTATAAGATCCAGGAAGCTCTTTTTTTTTTTTTTTTTTTTTTTTTTTTTTTTTTTTCTGAGCAAACCAAAATTTATTGATAAAGCTTACAAAGGTACAACTGAAGAGTTTACATTTACTCGAACCGATCGAGCAAACGTGTTATTCAAATCATTTTGCAGACTACTAACCAACCAACAAGGGCACAAGTCCCAGATTCTACAACTAGCCCTAGATGGGTGTGCATATGAATCAGCAGGCTGAAGACCTGAGTCAGAGATACAGAGTAGGCCAGATCCTACTTTTGCCAAAATGTCCGCCAGATTATTACTTTGTCTGTACACATGAAGCAGCTGCAAGTCTCCAAGCTTTGTCAAAAGGCGCCTAATCATCAAGACCAACATCTAATGATTCCATGGTGGTGTTCCCATCCTGTTAATACATGAAACAACATAAGCTGAGTCAGATTGGATTTCCAATGAACAAATGCCCAACTGTAAAGCAGCCAACAGTCCATGATACAAGCCATAAAAATCAGCCGTGTGATTATCAGTGTTGCCCAGATAACATCTATAAGCTCTGATAAAGTGACCATTCATGTTTCGAATTACACCCCCACACCCTGCAATATGTTTTTCTTGGCTAACAGAGCCATCAAAGTTAAGCACTACTTGTTTACTTGTATTTGGTTGCCAATGACAAAACACCACAGCTTTATTCTTAACATTCTTAGCATGAAACTTCAAATCAGATTGCTTTTTAAGATTAATAACCATATAATACATCTGTTGATTATCAATAGCACTATTACGAAATATAAAGTTGTTTCTAAACATCCAGACTACATAAACAAACAACAAGTAAACCTGGTTACTAGAATTCAAGTAAAGAGTTGTGAAAGGTGTGTGAACATGACACTCCTCCCAGTTCCAGCCAGGAGGAGTAAACATCATTCTAACATGAGCAAAAGCACTACAGTGAGAAAATAAATGCAAAAAAGTTTCATGTTCTCGATTACACATTTGGCAAATTGGTGAAATTGGCATCTGTTGATGTACCAAGTTAACTGCAGTAGGTAACTTTCCATTATAGCCAACCACCAAAATTGTCTAATCCTAGGAAGTATGTGACATTTCCATAACTTATTCCAGTCCCACCCAGGTAAAATTACATGCTGAGATATAAGTATTTTATAAGCTGATTTTATAGTAAAACTACCTGAAGCCTCATGTGGCCAACAACATTTATCATTCTCAGAAATTACTAGAGGAATAACAATAATTTGTTGAACTATTTCAAAAGGCAAATAAGCATTCGACAATTGAACATTCCAAACCCCATTCACATGATATTGGGAAACATTTTCCTGAGGGTCAAAGTCATGATTTGTGTAATGAAACAAAGGTAGTTTACCTACCCACACATCAAGCCAAAACCTAATATCATGCCCATTACCCACCTTCCAGGAAAGAAGAGATTTAAAAAGTCCCCTTTGCCTCATCATATGTTTCCAAAAAATGCTATGGTGCCCTAACGCAGAAACCTCCCATACAGTAGTTATTGCAAAATATTTTTCCTTATAAACTCTTGACCATAAAGAATTATGTTCATGAACTAACTTCCACAACAACTTGAGTTGATAAGCCTGCCCCATAACAGACAAATTCCTTATTCCTAAACCCCCAGCCCCTTTAGGCATACAAACCTGCCTCCACTTTAATCTAGTTTTTTTCCTTGTATTTCTAGAAGCATTCCACATAAAATTCTATTTAGACTATCTATAGACTGTACAATAGATACTGGTAATTGCACTACATTCATAACATGAGAAGGTAATGCACTTGTCACTGACTGTATCAACACCGATCTGCCCGCAAAAGATAAAAACCGGTTATACCATCCATTAATTCTATTTATTGTTTTTTCTATTAAATTATGAAAAAGATCTCTTTTTTGTCTACTAAATAAAAAGGTTAAACCCAGATACTTGTCACATCTCTTATTAGACTTCACCCCTAATAAATTTTTTATGTAAAACTTCATACCAAATGGGGTGTTTGGTGAAAACACAGCCCTAGACTTCTGCCTGCATATACTCTGACCTGAAGCCTCATGATAATGATCAAACAGCCTACTGAGTGCATTGACTGACTTGGCATTGGCCTTAACAAAGACCAATCATATGCGAAGCAGAGGATTGGAACTGGTACACTAGCTCTAGTAGGACTCAAAGACTGAATGTTTGTTTCTTGACCTTGTGTTACTAATTTCATTACCAGAAGTTCCTGACATAAAATAAAAAGATAGGGGGGTAAAGGATCCCCCTGTCTTAAACCTCTACTAGGAACCCAAGGTTCAGACACAACACCATTTACTTTTACCACAAAAGATGCTGAACTCAAACATTTCAAAATCCTTGATATAATGGTAGGGTGAAAATTAAACTTATGCAATGCTAACTGCAGAATATCCCATTCCATGCGGTCATAAGCCTTCGTAATGTCTAATTTTAAAGCCAAATAATGCATTCTAGACTTTCTTTATAAATTCATAACATGTAACATCTCATGTGCCAACATAATGCTATCACCACTACTTCTACCTGGGATGAATGCATTCTGATAAGGTGATATAAGTTTACTTAAAAGAGGTCTCATTCTACTAACAAGTACTTTTGAAAATTCTACTAACAAGTACTTTTGAAATTAATTTAAACCCTACACTACACAAACTGATGGGTCTGAACTGAGTTACATGTTAAGGATTATCTCCTTTGGGCAAAACAACAATCTGAGTTTGATTCAATTTAGCATCAATCACACCAGTTTGGAAAAAAGTTTTAACAAAATCTAAAACCTGATCACCTACTATTTCCCAATGATGTTGGAAGAAGCTAGCATTAAGACCATCAGGCCCAGGAACCTTGAATGGACGTATACTACAAATCGCTTCCCACACTTCCTATTTATATAGTAATGTCAACTAAAAGAGATTGATTATCAACCTCATTAAGCTGTGGAACACACACATCCTGAAAAGGAGTAATATTGGAAACAACTGCTTGACTTTGTGTTTTAAAAAAATTATGGAACTCATTAAAAATTGCTTTTGGATCAAACAACCAGTTTCCAGCATCATCCTTTGTTAGGAAACTTGTAATTTTGATGAGCAATTAACCAAGCTAAATTAAGAACAGTCCAGTAACTAGTACTCTTAAGGTCCATAGGAATTTAGAATTTTAAGGACATTGTAAAAGAGGAACGTTTGCTGATGACTTAGATAGCTGTTAGATAAGTTTTATCTATGTGTATGACGTATTTTAATTTCTGTGAAGAAATTAATTTATTGACACTTTGGTGTATGACGTATTTTAATTTCTGTGAAGAAATTAATTTATTGACACTTTGGTGGATGACGTACTTTAATTTCTGTAAAGAAATTAATCTATTGACACTTTAGCGTATGATGTATTTTATTTTCTGAAAAGAAAATATCTTATTGATGCTTAGCTTTGATGTATCTTATTTTCTGAAAAGAAAAATGACCTATTGAAGCATTTGCTGAAGATGTATTTTGTTTATTACAAACAAATTATTGAAGCAAATAAGAAACCGGTCAGAATCTTGAAGACTTTTGAAGATCTGAAGACTTGAAGACTTGAAGACTTGAAGATTGCTGAAGACTGGTAAGGCACGTGTTGCTCAGAAAGTGAAATTTTCAGCAACAACATTGCATAAGTGAAAATCTGAAAGACAGAGTAGGTTGTGCTTGCTGAAACTGAGAATGAACACTTGCTGATGACCATATGTGACCTCTTGCTGAATGTACGTGATTTTGCGCTCCATTGTTACTGTTTGAATTCTATTCAAAGGTGCATTTAATGCAAAGCTTACACACAAAGGACATGAAGACTAGAAGACAAACAAAGGTTGCTGCTGAAAGTACAAAAGCAAGATAGTGACATGTTAAGGAACAAAAGCCTTAGGATTTGAAATTCAAACGGCTCCTTACTTGCACTATAAATAGAGGTCATCTGGCAAAGAGTTGAAGTGTGTCAACAACGTGATCAAACTCTCACTTGTGCTTAAAATTCACAAACCTTCAAACACTCTTACTGCCATTGATCCGTTCCAAGACTTAAAGCTTGAAAAAGCTACTTGTGAAGAAGTAGAACAAACTCGGCTAAGAAATTAGTTAAGTGTTCTTTCTTTCAGACAAGAACAAGTCTTGACACCAGAAACAATCAAACTTGTTTACTGCAAAGTACTCCAAGTTGTGTTTCTTAGATTACTTGTTGTAACTGAATAAGTTATAATTAAGTTATCTCACCCCAAAACTCTCTAACTGAAAATACACCCTTTCAGGCGTGATATTCGGGGGAACTTAATCGAGCAAGCTTTTGCTGATTAAAAGTACCAAGTTTGGTGGAGAACAAGGTTGAGTTCTCTAGTTTAGGTTGGAGACAAAGCAAGTGTGCTTTGGTTTCTGTTGAATCGCTTTAGATAGGAGATTGTAAGGAACCTCAATCATATCTTAGTGGATTCAGTCCTAGAAAGGACAAAGTGGATTAGTTGAGAGATTACGCCACTCTCAGATACCACTCTAAAAGTGTTTTTGTGATTTACTTACTGCATTTAGCTTTCAGCAAATTATATCTGTTTGTACACAGTCACTCACATCACTTGCTGAAACTCTTTAATTGCTGAAAAAGCACTTATCGTTTTAAAGACTTCCGCTCTCTGATTTTAAGTATCAGCAAACCAAGCTACTGTAAAGTAACTTACGCTTGCTGAGAAAGTTAAGTATCAGCAACCTCATTACTGCAAAGTAATAAGTACTTGCTGAGAAAGTTTTAAACGACAAAAGTTTGAAAAGACTATTCACCCCCCTAGTCTTTTCTTGTTGTTTAAAGGGACCAACAAGTGGTATCAGAGCAGGAGGTTCTTTAGCCTTCTGCACTGAACCTAGATCCCCTTAAGTGCTTTCCGTAAATCTCTTTCACTTGATCAGTTTGGCAGTGCTTTGCTGACAGGATGTCTTTAGGAGATGCTCCTTTGCTGAAGCTGGAAAATTACGAGAAATGGCGAAACAACATGATGTTACATCTTGAGGCCATTAGTGATGAGATGGTCACCGTCATAAATGATGGACCTATCAAAATCACCAAGGTTGAAAGGAGTTTCCCTCATAGAACCACTGAAGCTGGAAAGGAAACCATCCAAGGCGAACCATCAGATACGGTTGTGCCAAAACCGAGAGAGGAATGGACTTCTGACGAAGCTAAGAGATTCCGTCTTGATGGCCAGGCAAGAAATATCATCATCAGATCAACTCCGGATACCATACAGTGCAAACTGTGGGGTGCTAAGACTGCTAAGGAGGCTTGGAAAATGGTTCAAGATCTTTGTGCTGGATCTGACAAGACCAAGGAAAACAAACTTGAAGTACTTAAGCTGAAGTTTCAAAACTTTAAGCAAGGTGCTAACGAGTCACTGGAAGACTTGGACTTCAGATTCACAACTCTTGTTAGTGAAATGGCAGCGCTGGGTGTTGGAAATCTTTATTCAGATTCTGAGAAAGTGAAAACTATCATCAGAAGTTTGAATCAAGAATGGATCCATACTCAGAATTTCTATTATAATCACGGCATGTCTGACATTACACCAACTGAGTTGTTCTCTCATCTTGCTACTGTCAATTATGAGACAAAGCAAAGAGAAAATGTGTTTGCTGAAAAATCGCAAAACATTGCTCTTGCTGCAAAGCCGTCATCTTCTGAAAAGAAGAATGATAAAGAACCTGCTGATGAAAATGCTTTAGTTGTTAAAAACAATAAGAAATTCATCAGTAAGGAACTTGAAAGGCGAAAAGCAAAAGAGAAGCTGAAAAAGCATCTTGGTAATAACTACCATAAGTACAAGAATGATACTAGCTCGTTGAACAAGCAAGCTCAGCAAGCTACATCATCAGAAGAACGAGTAGTTGGAAATGATCTATGTTTTTACTGCAAAAAGCCTGGACACTTCAAAGCTAATTGCCCTTTGCTGAAAGGCAAATCTGCTGAAAAGAAGAAGAAGTTCAAAAGAGCTTTCATTGCTGAAGAAAAGAAGAAGCTTCAAGCAAAAATCGATGCATTGTGCATTGAGACAAGCTCCGAAGACAGTGAGGATGAAAATTCAGACACCGACGATGAGGAAGCCACTCTAGACGTGGAGATTGGCAAAGAAGTGTGTGGGATAGCTATGGAAGCTTATCTAGATGTGTCGAACTACGAATTCTGCCTCATGGCCGGTCAGGTAAATAATTCTACCTCTGACTCTGATTCAGAAAGTGAAGACGAGATTGATCTTGACAAAATTCAAGGAGAAATCGAAAGATTTGAGAAAACTCTCAGCAAACAGCAAGAAAAACTTCAATTTGCTGAAACTCTGACCAAGCAAACTACTGAAAAGTACGCTTTGCTGAAGGAAGAGACAGAAGAAAAGGATGCTGAAATAAGGCGTCTTAAGAAATTGATTGCTGAGGCTGCATAGAAAAATTCTCAAATGGCATTAGAATTGGAAGAGTATCAGTCCTCAATTCTAAAGTTATTTGCTGAAATTCAAGAAATGAAAAAGATGAAAATCAATTTCAAATCCTATGTGGAAGAAAGTAATACGCTGACTGAACTAAACTCTTATTTGAGAGATCCATCTCAGAAAGAAGGTTTAGGAGCAACGTGTGAAGGTGATAACGTAGAAATCTTGAGAAAAGATAAATCACCGATCTCCTTTGTACGTGCTACTGATAGTAGTCCACCAGTGATCTATCAGTTTGGTCAAACTAAGATTGCTGAAACATGCAATCAAGTACCTATGACCATAAAGCCCGCTGTTGCTACTCAAAGTAACAAGACTTTAAAAGGAAAACAGGTTGCTGTGAAGCAAACTGGAAAGAAAAAGAATGCCGTGAAGCATTCCGCCAAACAAGTTGCTGAAAAGCAAGTTGTTAAGTCTAAAGGCAAGATTACCAAATGTAATCAGAAGTCCTTTGCTGACAAACCTGAATCAAGTAAGGTTGCTGATGCTAAAGCTCAGCATTCTCCAAAGAGTGGACTCGGTTTCAAAACCAAGCAAAGTCAACTCTTTCATGAGTATAAGCAAAGTCAGCAAAGATACTTCAAAGAGATGAAGAAAACCAAGCCTAAGAGTTTTGAAAAGACTCCCAATGCTAGGACTAGAAGGAACCTTGCTAGAAAAGAACTTACCGAAAAGTATGTTCAGCAAAAAGGTCAACAGAGCAAGACACCACATCAGAAAGTGGATTTGACCAGCACGAGTCAAAAGTCTTTTAGCTCAAAACCTCCTAGTTCCTCAGCAAGTAGAAAACAAGTCAAAGTTGAAAAACTTCAGACTTGGGTTTCCACTGGACGCATTCTTGAACATGTTAATGGACATCCATCATTGGATAATTAACTTGTTTGCTCTTGATTGTGCAGACTGCAGCCACAGAGACAAACGATGCAATCTGGCACTTTGATAGTGGTTGTGGAAAGCACATGACGGGCAACAAGAATAACCTTATAAACTATAGACGGTGGTCTAAAGGTCCAACAATAAGGTTTGCTGGTGGAGGCTCCGGATCTACAAAAGGCTATGGTGATGTGAAGTTGGGATGCATAACCATTTCTGGAGTTCTTTATGTCAAAAATCTTAAGTTTAATCTTTTCAGCATGAGTCAATTTGCTGACAAAGGATACTTCATCGAAATTAAAAGTGATGAATGTAAACTTGTAGATTTTGAGACTAAAAATGTTATAATGATTGCAAGAAGATCAGGAGGCTTGTACACCGTTGATTGGTCTTCAGCAAACATTGAAAAATGCCTTGTCTCAGATCATGATTGCCTTGCTGAAAAAGCATGGTTATGGCATAAACGAACAAGTCATCTAAACTTCAAGACGTTGAATAAGCTGTCTAAAAAGGCACTTGTAGTTGGATTACCTAGGGTTACTTTTAAGAAGGATGGTGTTTGCAATGCATGTCAGCAAGGAAAGCAAACAAAATCTTCTTTCAAGAACAAGGCAGTACCGTCAACTACAAAACCTTTACAACTCTTACACATGGACTTGTTTGAATCTTCTTCAACAAGCTATGCTGGTAAGAAGTATGGTCTAGTCGTGGTAGATGACTATTCAAGATTCACTTGGGTAGTATTCATCAAACACAAATCTGAAACCAAGACTGAAATACCTAACTTGCTGAATAAGCTTGAAGTCATGAAAAATGACAAGGTAAGAGTCATAAGGACAGACCATGGTACTGAGTTTGTAAACCAGTACATAACTGAATATTGTACCTCCAAAGGTATTCAACATCAGTTATCCTCAGTAAGGACACCACAGCAAAATGGTGTTGCTGAACGGAAGAATCGTACCCTGAAAGAAGCCGCAAGAACAATGCTTGTTGACACTGAGATAAGTGAGGCTTACTGGGTTGAAGCGATTAATACCGCCTGCTATACTCAGAATAGGTGTTTGATTACTAAGGAATACAACAAAACTCCTTATGAATTGTTTGTTGGAAGACCTCCTAACATCACTCATCTAAGAGTATTTGGTTGCAAGTGTTTCGTTCTTAACAATGGTAGAGAATACCTAAGAACATTTCAACCAAAGGCAGACGAAGCGATATTTCTTGGCTACTCCTTGCATAGTAAAGCTTACCGAGTTTACAACAAAAAGGCACAAACGATTGAAGAATCTGTGCATGTTGTATTCTACGAAAAGACACAAGGTGTGCCTGCTGAATAAGAAATATCAGAATGTATGAAAAAGCTAATCATACATGAGCAAAGAACTGAGTCTGATGCTAGGCAAATCAAGTCAATTGAACTAAATGATGATTCTGACAATGATTCTCCTTCCCGAGTCATGACAAGATAAATATAGTTCACGACAAAGAATTTCCAGCAAAAGATGCGGTTGCTCCGGAAGTTGCTGAAATTACGCAATCTCCAGTGCCTGCTGATGAAATATCTCAACCCAGCAATGCTGAGCAAGCAGTTGCTGACGATCAAATCTCAGCAGAGACACAAATTCCCAGTAGTACTGAACAAGTACATACTGAAGAGTCACATGCTGATAAGAAAACATATCCTGATCCAACAAACAGGAAACCTGTTAATAAATGGATTAGAGATCATCCCTCTACGGATATGATTGGCGATATTAATAAACGCAAAGTGACTAGATCCAAAGCTACTCAAGGACTTGCTGAAGAAGCAACTGTCGTAGAAGTAGAATCTTTATTCTCTTGATTTGTTTCAGAAATTGAACCTAAAACCATAGAAGAAGTTTTGAAGCATTCTGAATGGATAAAGGCAATGCAAGAAGAATTGGATCAATTTGAAAGAAACAAAGTCTGGAAACTTGTGCCACTTGCTGAAAATAAGAAAGCTATTGGTACAAAGTGGGTGTTCAGAAACAAGCTGAGCGAGTCTGGTGAAGTAACAAGAAACAAAGCACGCTTAGTTGCTCAAGGTTACTGTCAGACTGAAGGATTGGACTATGATGAGTCTTACGCTCCAGTTGCAAGATTGGATGCAATTAGGCTTTTCTTGGCCTTTGCTGCTCACAATGACTTCATTGTTTACCAAATGGATGTTAAGAGTGCATTCTTAAATGGTGAACTTGCTGAAGAAGTCTACCTAGAACAACCCCCTGGCTTTGAACTTCCCTCAGAAACCAAGATGGTATATAAGCTTCAGAAAGCTGTATATGGTCTAAAGCAAGCACCAAGAGCATGGTATGATACCTTAGCTAAGTTCTTGCTGGAAAATGGTTTCAAGAAAGGTGAAGTTGACAAAACTCTTTTTACCATGAACCATGATGGTAAATTAATCTTAGTTCAAATTTATGTGGATGACATAATTTTTGGATCTAAGGACAAGCAACTTTGTGATGATTTTGCCAAACTCATGACAAATAAGTTTGAAATGAGTATGATGGGAAAATTGAATTATTTCCTAGGGTTGCAAGTCAAGCAACTCAAAGATGGAATATTCATAAATCAAGCAAAGTATGCGAAAGAAATGCTCATAAAGTTTAGGATCAAAGAGGATGAAAAACCTGAAAAGATCCCTATGAGTGTTGGTACCAAATTGGGCTATACTAAAGAGGACAAAAGTGTTGAAGAACACAAGTATAGGAAGCTCATTGGTTCCTTGTTGTATTTAACAGCAAGTAGACCTGACATTCAGTATGCTGTTTGTGTGTGTGCAAGATTCCAATCGGATCCAAGAGAATCACACTACAAAAAGGCAATTAAAATACTGAAATATGTTAAAGGTACAGTCAATGTTGGATTATGGTATCCAAAAGATTCTGGACTTGAATTGGTTGGCTATTCTGATGCTGATCATGGTGGATCAACTCTTGATAGAAAAAGTACCTCTGGAACTTGTCAGTTTTTGGGTACTAGATTAATATCATGGTTCAGCAAGAAGCAAACGTGTGTCGCCAATTCATCTACTGAATCTGAATACATTGCAGCTGGTTGTTGCACAGCTCAAATCCTATGGATTCAGCAACAATTAAGAGATTATGGTATTTCTGCAAAGAAAACACCAATCTTTTGTGATAATACAAGTGCTATTGCAATTACGCAAAATCCTAAGTTTCACTCTAGGACCAAGCACATTGATATTAGACATCATTTCATTAGAGATCATGTGGAAAAAGGTGATATTGAGGTTGTGAAAGTAGGTACTGAAGATCAGCTTGCTGACATCTTTACCAAGCCCCTACCGGATAATAGGTTCGCAATGCTAAGGTATAACCTTGGATTGATTGAACTACCTCAATAAAGGATACACTTGGCAGAATGCTGAAACAGGTATTCAGCAAGCCAAAGTATTCCTGTCCAAAAGACCAAGTCACTAATTTCTTCTAAGAAATGATAAGTCACAACATGATTGCTGAAACAGGCATTCAGCAAGTAATTCCTTCAAAACAGGTATTTGTTAGGAAACTTGATCACTTGCTGAGACAGGAACTCAGTAAGTGAAAGAACTTAAGGATTGCTGAGACGGGTACTTAGACAATCAAAAGATACTGAAACAGGTATTCAAGTATCAAAGGAATTTTCTGAAACGGGAATTCAGAAAAAGAGCAAAATCTCATCTCTCAGATTTTACCAAAGGATGTCTCAAATTGCAAAAAGAATTTACTGATACGGGAAATCAGAAATATCTTTAAACTTAGAAATTATGAGATATCTAAGTAAGGGGGAACTTTCAGCAAGTAGCTAGATTGTTAATTCAAACTCGCTGAAAAGATTCTTGTCTATTTCAGCAAGCAATCTATCCCTTATTACTCGGTAAAATCAATTTGTGACGTTAAGCTGGCACAGATAAACTCGCAATAATCATGACATGAAATTCAATCGTGGCCATTGATTAAAAGGAGTTATTAATCTAACGGCTAACAAAACAAAGAGAGAGAGTGCTCTGACGGTTTTAGTTAGTGGGCCACTACGCATTCAATGCAAAGGCTCCACTATCTCCAGTGTTTCTCTGTTTTACCCTTGCTGAGAACTCAAATCGATTGAGTTTCTCACACACCAGAGACACTATATAAAGGGTTAGAGAAATGACAAAATTCTTTAACTCACATTTCCTTTCTCTGCAATTTCTAGCCTGAAACTACTGTACCTCCGGTCAAAAAGCAAACTATCTTTTTCGTACAATTTCTTGCTCTATATAAAGAAATGGCTCCCAAGAGACAGTCATCTAAGTCCTCAAAATCGTCAAAGGTTGACAGTGCTGAAACACGCATTGCTCCGGTGACTGCTCGGGGACTTCTCTGACCCAAACACAGCGAAAGTTGTGTTGAAAAACGACCGAATCACTGTAAAACCTATGCCTCCGTCATATCTTGACACTGCAAAGTGTGAGATGTTGATGCAATGGGGAGGGTTTGCAAAAGAAAAGTACATTAGGTACTTTTATGAACAAGAACTTGATGACCAAAATGAAGAGGCGCTTGAGTTCATCAAGCAAAGGCCTCATGAACTTTATCTCTGCTCGCACTAAGCAAGTGAGCATGATTGATACCATGGAGTTCTACAATAATGCAGAAATCCAGTCCCTTACAGACAGTAATGGAGTCACTGAAAAAGTGATCCTTACTTATGTTCAGAACACGCAAATCGTCCTGAAATGGACTGATTTAGCGGAGATTTTTCAGATTCCAACCACTGGAACTGAAGATGACGTCACTGCTTCTGACGAAGAAATTGAAGCTTTCTACAGTGACGTCAGAAATGCAAAAATGAAGAAAGGCGAGATAGCTCCCGTGACTTGGACAAAGCACGTTAAGAGAAAGCATCTCTGCCTTCACTTGGTCTAGTAGCTCTGCTACTGATTAAAGTTCTTGACTCCCAAGTTGGAGGAATTGACCAAGTAGGCCTGAGAAGATGGCCATTGCTGATGCATATCCATGAGAATAAATCGGAACTTAACTGGGCTAAGTACATTTTCAACAGGCTTGTTGATTGTGTTACTAAGTTTAAAGGTAAAGGTAGAAGACAACAAGGTCTCACCTTCCTTTCCAGTTATGTATGGAATCAAGATATGCTATATCCTTGAACATTTCAGGATTCAGCTAAGAAACCCATTGCCAATCAAGAAATCTGTGTGCAATGTGGGAAGATCTTTCTACAAGCAGAATGTACCTAAGATTGCTGGAAAGAAACCAAGAAGACACAACTGCAAATGTTGTCAGCACAAGCCAGCAAGAAAGGTATACAACAGCTGCAGATGTTACCACTCAGCAACTTAGAGATGAAACTGCTGTTGGTGGTGGTAACACAAATGAAACTGCTGTAGAAAATCAACAAGGTACTGTACAAGAGCCGTTGCTGAAAATGCAACAATAGATGACTCTGGGAAACTGAGAAAATCTAAAAAAAAAGAGGAAAGCTGATGATGACACTCAGACTGCAGCGTCATCAGCAAATCCCGTACCTAAGAGGAAACGACAAGTAACAAAAGAAGAAGAACTGGCTTCTCAGTCAGTCCCCATGTCCAAGACTCCTCAGTCATTCCCAGACAAATGCTGAAACGCATTTGCCAGTAGATGTTGCTGAAATAATTACTGAAACATACATCACAATGTTGAAGTGTTTGCGGAAGCCTTCAACAATCAACTTAACGTTGATAACTCTACTGAGAATAGACCACAAGGCAGTGGAAATGAAATTCCTGCCCAAGTCCCAGATATCTACTTTGTAGAGAATCTAGATGATCAAACCATGGAACCAGTAACAACATTGCGCTGATCTGCAAAGCGGCACTTGCTGATGCTTCTGAACAGATGGTTGCTGAACAAGCAACTCATCAAGTTGCTGAAACCCACAA
>CM051455.1:56815690-56863336 GCA_028274465.1 Plantago ovata | reverse complement strand
GTTTCATCGATATGGCCTAGCCGACAATGCCATAGATAAGATGGCTTATTCTTGCTACTTGAAGACGGTTGTTTGTTATGTATTTGAAATAAAGGTAGACTACTTTGCAAAATATATAAACCATTCACCTAAACGAGCTTTTCCATAATACTGATCATTTAATGAAAAATAACAAGTATTATTCGCAAATCGAAAGAAAAAACCCATATGTTAACAATGGAATGGAAATAATTTTCGACAATGGATGGAACAAAATAAACATATCAAGTTTCAAACATTGTCCTGAAGGTAAAATCTATCTGTTGCGTCCACGCGTTTTGCTTCAACTGGATTGCCGTTCCCAACATGCAAGTCGATTTCAACATTGCTTGACTAGCCTGTGATCCATTAGCCTCTGCACATTATTACAAATGTGAGCCACATGCTGTATCTAATCCCAACCATTGGAGTCAAAAGTAAGTCATGTTCATTTCATAACAAACATACCTGAGCTAGAAGCCGTGGCTTCTTAGCTTGATCTGCCCTAAGCTTAGGGAAATCTTTCTTCCAATGTCCTTTTCTGCTTACAGAAAAGACATTCATCTGTACGCACCCTCCGCTCTTGAACTTCCTTTCTGTTCGGACGCTTGGCTTATCACTCCAAGTGTTAGCCTTGGCTCCCGACTTCCCTTACCCTTAGCACCTTTGTTTTCTCGGGTTTGGGTTAGACGGTTGCCCAACAAGCATGATCGACTTTTCCTTCTTAGGAAGAGTTTGATCATATGTCTTCAGCAGATTATGAAGTTCAGGCAGTGTTACGTCCTTCGCATTCATCGTGTAATTAATGATGAACTGCGAATACGAACTCGGCAATGGATTGAAGGACAAAGATCACCATGATCTTGTTCTCTAGCTTAACGCCGGCATCGACAAGCTTTTCAAGAGACCAATCATTTTGAGAACATGCTCAGACATGTTCCCTCTTCACTGAGCTTGCATCTGTGTATCTCTTTGATCAAATCAAATTCAACACTTCTAGCTGTCGTCTTAAAGAGCGACTCAAGATGCTTCAACATCTCATCGGCAACATGCTTTCATGTTGCCTCTGCAGCTCATTGCTCATTGCCGCCAGCATAATACACTGCGCGGATCTAGCATCCTCAAGATGCTTATCAGACTTTGCCTTGTTGGCTTGATTCCAAGCAGCAACCTGATCGGCAGTCTGATTTTCGGGGCACACGGGAATGACCTCGTCCAAGACGTACTCAATCTTTTCGTACCTCACCACCAAACGTATTTCCTGATCCAATCTAAGAAGTTGGTCCGGTCAAAATTTGCTTCTCTAAGACAGCACGGAGCGAGATACTCGCCATTTCTAATATCCTAAGGAGAATAAATAGAACGAAAATAATAAATCAACTATTGAATATATTTTAAATACACAGTCAACATAACTAAACAACAAGGTCCTTTAGCTGTTTAGCTCCCACTATTTTCACATATGCTTGCCCCCACAACAAACATACGGGTAATGTCCAACAAGTTACCGTAGTGGCCAAGATCAAATCCATACTATGCTATACTCCAACGGGGGCTGGTCGCATAGCATAATATGACCGTTAGACTATCCCATTGCGTCACGCAACTCTTGGTTGTTAAATCTAATTTAACCCGATGCCCTACATACTGTACCTATCGAGGTCGCTAGATACAATATGCAGTAAGTCATAACATAGGCTTACTCTAATCTGACGATCACTGCGAGTCTGTAAGACGAGGTCGCCAATACAAGAAAACGCAATGAAAGTTCAGAATTAAAGCACCCTATGGAAAGCATCTCAGAAATACATACATATATATATTCTGTACTTATATTGGTTGGGGCTTGTGGCTTGAGGGTGTTATCAGTCATCTACAAAACAAATAAGGGCGCCGCCTACCCAATGCATGAGCGGTCTACACATAATGGATGCCGCCTATCCTTCTAGTTCTAAACGCGGTCATGCACATAATGGGTGCCGCCTACCCATATATAAAATATGTGGTCCGACATATAAGAGGGCGCCGCCTACCCTCGCATGCATAGCGTCGAACGGAAAATAAAATACTTGGTATTTAAACATGCATTGTCAAACATAGCATATCGACATACAAAACAAGTAGTAGCCTATGTGGATGCCAAATGACTTCATAATTTCATATGAAATTATAATCCCATACTTATAATCTCTATGAAATAATTGAAAATTTGGACTAGATTGAAAAATTAAAAATTCTATTGACCAAGTAGCATTTTCGAAAACCCGAAGGACTTAATTGTAATTTTTGAAACCTTGGAGGTGTTAAATCGAAATTCAAAAGTAGAAGGACTAATTTGCAATAAACAATAAATTGATAAATTACAAATAGCCCTTTAACTTTATACTAATTAAATTTAACCCTCTAGTTAAACAATTACAATTAAATCATATTTATATTCCAAATATAAAATTCAATTCTCAAATTTTCTAAATTCGATTTTGGGTCCACCCGGAATATATATATATATATATTAAAATATGGGACGGGACCCCGTCCCACCGTGCCTGCGGCCGCGGGCGCCCGGCGCCGCGGCCGCGGCACGGGCGCCGCGGGCGCCGGCGCCCAGGCGCTCGGGTGTCTGCGTCCCGCAGGCACCCGGGTGCCCGCGGCACGCGGGCACCCTAGCGCCCTGCGCCGCGGGCACGGGCGCCTGCGTCGCGCGGCGGTCCGGTCGAAAAATATATTTAATTTTTTTTTTTGAAAAATATAATTCTAAATTTATATAAAACAAACTTTTGAAAATCGAATTAATCATAGAATCAATTGCATCCACATATCTACAAAATCATACAATATATATACGTAATCAATTAACCTCGCTCTGATACCACTGTAAGAAAATACGGTCAGAGTTACCCTTAGGGTACGCAGCGGAATTTCAAAATTTTCTTACAACAGGTTATTGATTATGTATGTAGTATATATATAAACACGTCAATTAGAAGACTAACCTTACTTCCAAAGCAGCTTCCAAGTCTTCGTAATAATCCTGTGTATCTTCTCCTTCGTCGAAGTCGAAGATATCTCAATATCTGATTATCTGCAAGACAATAAGAGTTAGTTTCCAGCTCCTAGAACCTCAACCTTAGTATCCACGGATGAACAACCTATCGGAAGAATGCTAGGATATTCTTTGTGTGACCAAGAAGACGGAGCGGCGATTCCCCGGCAAGGTGGGGCGCGCGCGTGGCTTTATAGAGGAGGGGAGAGTTTTTATTTTCTCTAAGAAAACTGGGTATTCACTGTGTGAATGTCTATATCAAAAACTCTCTAGTAGTCTACTATATATAGTAGTCAATAGAAGTCTAAAGCATAAGCAATTAGACTTCGTAAAGGAATAAGAATCTAATTCTTATCGCATTAGGAAACCAATATCAAGTCTAGATTCATTCCCAATCAAATTAAAACTCAATCAGGAAAATCTAACTTATCCCTTGGACTTCTAATAGAGGAAGGAGTTGAACTCCTTCCCCTATCCCATCTATGCGCGCGCGCGCCTGTCCTACGGGAGATAAGTGGGTCCCAATTTTGGGACCCACTTATAGTTTTAAGGCAATTCAAACTCCAAGTAGATTTTGCCCAAGTGCATATGTTAATTCTAAATTAACATATCCTTTCGAATCAAACCTCTATTATATTTCCAAAATATAATCTTTAATTGTATTTACATAAAATACAATTAATTAGCCAATTCAATTAATAATTCCAAATCATTAATTGAGCCACCAAATATTATAATTAATTCCAAATCAATTATAATCCATCAATCACAATTAATTCCAAATTAATTGCGATTCCATCTTCAAGGATATTCTGATAAGCTGAATCACCACATAGTGTGACCCATAGGCCTCATCGTATTAAGCAAGTCCTAGACTAGGCAACATGGAATTCCTAGACGGTTCCATTTGCAATATTAATACATGAGGATGTTTGAGAGGTTTCTCAAAGCAAACCCTTTCGTTGCGAAGTCTGTTGCGCTCAACACGGCGATGGTAACGTCCCTTCATATGACTTGCTCGAATGCATCTAGGATCGATGAAGTGTCTATCCCAATAATACATCCACGGGCGTCTCAGGGAGTTGCTTGGTTACTAAGATATATTTATGACCATCATAATATATCATTTGCACTGGCCAGTGACTTTACCAACACAACTATGCAGACTATGAGCAGTACTCTCCTGTGCTACACTTGAGAGATGAATCCTTCACCGAATCACTTATCATCCCCATTTGTATGTAGCCATAATCCTGGATCGTGTCTTTGGTCAACTGCTTATTCAGAGCTGACATCGACGGGTCCACCAAGGATATGGGGCAACAAATATGATGATAAAGTCCTGTAAGTCCAAAGGACGACTGGCATCACTTCGATAACTCATCGGTTCCCATAGACACTTTGGTGTAGAGTATACATCGATGAGAGTGTCCGGTGGGTACTTCCATTGTTCGATAATCCTTCTTCGAACAACTATGCGCAGTTATGGGAACGTTCGATTGTCTAACAATCCGTTCCGTGGCCGTGGGATCGGCTCACACTTGCTCCAACAAGTATAACCTCCACGCATACTAGTCTCGTCTGGTTCATTCAGACCCCTACATCCGAGATGAACCTCGACTAGGGAGAGTTTGGGATAGATGATAACTCACATAGCTCCCACTATCTGTGTGATCGGTCATCTATTCGAGGGGACATGTTTAATATCAATACAGACAGTAATAGAGATATGACATGTTGCATGCCTGGTGTAATATAAATATGAAAGCGATACTCAATAGTAAAAGCAACAAACATATAATATATTACGTTGACCTGTGTAATAGTACATATATGCCCTCTATAAGGGCTCCATGCCCTTAATAAGGACTGTCTCTAGGACATATACACTATCATGATATGTATGTTTGGAAACCTACTAGACTTGTTTGTACTTTCTGTTTTCAAAAAGGATCTTTTTGCAGTTTACCACTGAGGGTATTTTAGTAATTTCCAGAGACTGAAAACTGAAAGAGTACTTTCTGAAAACGTTTCAACTTAGTTTCTGCTTTTGTACTTTAGTAGTGATTTGACTTGCTAGCCTAGTTGGTTAGGTTCTTTCTTGACTAACTTAGAGGTCCCGAGTTCGAACCCCGTCTTTATCACTTCTTTACCAACCTTTTTCTTTCCGTTCGTTCGACTTCTAAAGTGTAATTAGTTACTTTCTCTTTAGGTTCTCCGTTGTTCGATAACCCTTAAGCTCACTGTCGCTGGAGATGTTTGCTTGCAAGTGAGGTGAGTGTTCACCCCTAAACTTATCTATTTGCGAAAAACTGGAAGGATATGTGACTATTTGTATCTATTACTATATATATTGTTTTACTGTATGCTTCCGCGTAAAAGTAACTAAGTTCTAAGTATGACTGTTTACTTTCTTTGTTTATTGCTACTCTGTTCTGGATTAACCTTTCTACAGGAACACTTCTCGGTGTTTGATTGTTCGTATCTGTTTGATCTGTATCTGTTCTGTCTGTTTCTGTGTGACCGGTCGATTAGGTCGTAATTAGGTAGGCTTGGGTAGTAGAGGACTATCGGGTTTGCTTGATTATTGCCTAGTTTAATCCCTTTTAGGCGCGAGGCCGAGGCAGAAGTCGCTGAGGTCTATTAGGGTCGTAGGTTCTGTTTCCCCAAAGTACACATGGGTTTCTGTTTCTGTCTGGAGTTTGTGCACCCTCTGGAGCGAGCTATAAGGGCAATCTGGGAGTAGGAGTAACAAGGCGGGCTGCACCAACGGTCTTCAACTTATCTGTTCTGTTATTCTGTTATGTGATCTATTCTGTTCGTTATTTTGCTGAAAAGGATTTTGATTTCAAAACTGTTTACTTTCTGTTTTTAACTTAGAACCTCACTGAGATCCTTTATCTCACGCTCTCTTTGTTTTCAAAATTCCTTCCTTCCAGATACTGCTGAGGATGCACGCGAATAGGATGCCAGCGATTGAAAGAAGGGTCTGGGATGTCTCTGGGGTTTTGTTTATTTCAAAATAAGAAGATGAACCTTTTACTGTCTCAATAGTTGTTATTCTTTTGATTTCAAAGTTACCGTTGGATATTTACTTGATTCTGTTAGCGCTGCGCGCGTCAATATTATTTGGGCATTTATTGCTGACCGTTGCTTTTAAAGTTATTTCGGATTTTCTCTTTCAAGAAATTATTTGTTTTAAAAAAAACCGATACCGTTACAGTATCCATATAAATTAGAAGTTGGTTATGAAATATACTCCATTTAATTTCATATATAATTTTATTATATTTTTCTCTAATGTAATTTAGGAGTTATACGTGGTCAAAGGTCACGATGAATAGTCCCCTTAGGAAGTTCTTAATGAAACGGTAATAAGCTTAATAATAATTTATACGATCCACGAAGCTCTTTTTTTTTTTTTTTTTCTGAGCGAACCAAAATTATTGATAAAGCTTACAAAGGTACAGCTGAAGAGTTCACATTTACTCGAACCGATCGAGCAAACCTGTTATTCAAATCATTTTGCAGACTACTAACCAACCAACAAGGGCACAAGTCCCAGATTCTACAACTAGCCCTACATGGGTGTGCATATGAATCAGCAGGCTGAAGACCTGAGTCAGAGATACAGAGTAGGCCAGATCCTACTTTTGCCAAAATGTCCGCCAGATTATTACTTTGTCTGTACACATGAAGCAGCTGCAAGTCTCCAAGCTTTGTCAAAAGGCGCCTAATCATCAAGACCAACATCTAATGATTCCATGCTGGTGTTCCCATCCGGTTAATACATGAAACAACATAAGCTGAGTCAGATTGGATTTCCAATGAACAAATGCCCAACTGTAAAGCAGCCAACAGTCCATGATACAAGCCATAAAAATCAGCCGTGTGATTATCAGTGTTGCCCAGATAACATCTATAAGCTCTGATAAAGTGACCATTCATGTTTCGAATTACACCCCCACACCCTGCAATATGTTTTTCTTGGCTAAACAGAGCCATCAAAGTTAAGCACTACTTGTTTACTTGTATTTGGTTGCCAATGACAAAACACCACAGCTTTATTCTTAACATTCTTAGCATGAAACTTCAAATCAGATTGCTTTTTAAGATTAATAACCATATAATACATCTGTTGATTATCAATAGCACTATTACGAAATATAAAGTTGTTCTAAACATCCAGACTACATAACCAACAACAACAAGTAAACCTGGTTACTAGAATTCAAGTAAAGAGTTGTGAAAGGTGTGTGAACATGACACTCATCCCAGTTCCAGCCAGGAGGAGTAAACATCATTCTAACATGAGCAAAAGCACTACAGTGAGAAAATAAATGCAAAAAAGTTTCATGTCTCAATTACACATTTGGCAAATTGGTGAAATTGGCATGTGTTGATGTACCAAGTTAACTGCAGTAGGTAACTTTCCATTATAGCCAACCACCAAATTGTCTAATCCTAGGAAGTATGTGACATTTCCATAACTTATTCCAGTCCCACCCAGGTAAAATTACATGCTGAGATATAAGTATTTTATAAGCTGATTTTATAGTAAAACTACCTGAAGCCTCATGTGGCCAACAACATTTATCATTCTCAGAAATTACTAGAGGAATAACAATAATTTGTTGAACTATTTCAAAAGGCAAATAAGCATTCGACAATTGAACATTCCAAACCCCATTCACATGATATTGGGAAACATTTTCCTGAGGGTCAAAGTCATGATTTGTGTAATGAAACAAAGGTAGTTTACCTACCCACACATCAAGCCAAAACCTAATATCATGCCCATTACCCACCTTCCAGGAAAGAAGAGATTTAAAAAGTCCCCTTTGCCTCATCATATGTTTCCAAAAAATGCTATGGTGCCCTAACGCAGAAACCTCCCATACAGTAGTATTTGCAAAATATTTTTCCTTATAAACTCTTGACCATATAGAATTATGTTCATGAACTAACTTCCACAACAACTTGAGTTGATAAGCCTGCCCCATAACAGACAAATTCCTTATTCCTAAACCCCCAACCCCTTTAGGCATACAAACCTGCCTCCACTTTAATCTAGTTTTTTTCCTTGTATTTCTAGAAGCATTCCACAGAAAATTCTATTTAGACTATCTATAGACTGTACAATAGATACTGGTAATTGCACTACATTCATAACATGAGAAGGTAATGCACTTGTCACTGACTGTATCAACACCGATCTGCCCGCAAAAGATAAAAACCGGTTATACCATCCATTAATTCTATTTATTGTTTTTTCTATTAAATTATGAAAAAGATCTCTTTTTTGTCTACTAAATAAAAGGTTAAACCCAGATACTTGTCACATCTCTTATTAGACTTCACCCCTAATAAATTTTTTATGTAAAACTTCATACCAAATGGGGTGTTTGGTGAAAACACAGCCCTAGACTTCTGCCTGCATATACTCTGACCTGAAGCCTCATGATAATGATCAAACAGCCTACTGAGTGCATTGACTGACTTGGCATTGGCCTTAACAAAGACCAATCATATGCGAAGCAGAGGATTGGAACTGGTACACTAGCTCTAGTAGGACTCAAAGACTGAATGTTTGTTTCTTGACCTTGTGTTACTAATTTCATTACCAGAAGTTCCTGACATAAAATAAAAAGATAGGGGGATAAAGGATCCCCCTGTCTTAAACCTCTACTAGGAACCCAAGGTTCAAACACAACACCATTTCCTTTTACCACAAAAGATGCTGAACTCAAACATTTCAAAATCCTTGATATAATGGTAGGGTGAAAATTAAACTTATGCAATGCTAACTGCAGAATATCCCATTCCATGCGGTCATAAGCCTTCGTAATGTCTAATTTTAAAGCCAAATAATGCATTCTAGACTTTCTTTATAAATTCATAACATGTAACATCTCATGTGCCAACATAATGCTATCACCACTACTTCTACCTGGGATGAATGCATTCTGATAAGGTGATATAAGTTCACTTAAAAGAGGTCTCATTCTACTAACAAGTACTTTTGAAATTAATTTAAACCCTACATTACACAAACTGATGGGTCTGAACTGAGTTACATGTTAAGGATTATCTCCTTTGGGCAAAACAACAATCTGAGTTTGATTCAATTTAGCATCAATCACACCAGTTTGGAAAAAGTTTTAACAAAATCTAAAACCTGATCACCTACTATTTCCCAATGATGTTGGAAGAAGCTAGCATTAAGACCATCAGGCCCAGGAACCTTGAATGGACGTATACTACAAATCGCTTCCCACACTTCCTATTTATATAGTAATGTCAACTAAAAGAGATTGATTATCAACCTCATTAAGCTGTGGAACACACACATCCTGAAAAGGAGTAATATTGGAAACAACTGCTTGACTTTGTGTTTTAAAAAAATTATGGAACTCATTAAAAATTGCTTTTGGATCAAACAACCAGTTTCCAGCATCATCCTTTAAACCATGTATATAATTTCTTCTCTTCTTACAACTGGCTAGAGCATGAAAATGTCTTGAGTTTTGATCTACATCCTTGATCCATTGACACTTGGCCCTCTAAGCCCAAAAAGTGGATTTAAGTTTTAGTAAATCATTCATTTTCTGCCTTAGTACTTGCTCTTGAGGGCCAAAAGTCACTCGATCATTGATCACACATTGTTCTATATCTATTAATTTAACTTGTAGCTCCTTAAGCTCCATATTTACATGTACAAGTGTCGGAACAGACCAATTCTTAACCTGCTCAGCCAGAACACTAGGTTTAGTAGTGAAAGAAGCATTAGCAAACTTACCCTCAGACCATAATCTACTTAAACATCTTTTAAAAATGAAGTTCTGATTCCACATATTCTCATACTTAAAACTCCTACTATTGTATCTTATATCAGAACGAGTATCTATAAGTAAGGCCTTATGATCAGACACAGAGTTTGACAGGTGCCTGACTATAGTATTTGGAAACCTTTTTAACCAATTTTCATTACCAACTGCTCTATCTAGACGCTCTGTAATATAACTAGAGGTATACCAATTATTCGCCCAAGTAAATGAGGAACCACAATCAGTTAGTCCACAATCATGAAGACAAGAAGCAAAGGCATTAATCTTAGATGCAGATGCATTACTACCTCCTACTTTTTCATGTGTATGTAAAATCGCATTAAAATCGCCCGCAACTAACCAAGGGCCATCAATATCTTTACTAACAATACGTAAATCACTCCATACCTGAGCCTGACCAGAAGTTGTTGTGGCATTATAGCCAGAGGAGAGATAGATAGGCAGGGGATGCCTTGGCATGACAATTTTGAAGTTCATGAGTCGATCAGAGGCTCCATACATCCTAATGTCCACCTGAACTCATCCCAAATCACCCAGTATCCACCTGCAAAAGGACAATATGAAAGGTTCGAGATGGAGAGAACATACTTATTATCTTCTTTTACATGGTTTACGTTTATTTGTTGATTTTTTAAATTAAGTTATATTTGACCTACAATAAGTTCTAAATTATACCGTAAAAATAATTAATGAAATAATATTATGAGAGTATAGTTATTGTATTATTATAATATTAATTTATTAATTATTTTACGGTTGAATTTAGAATTTATTTGGGGCAAACTATAAGGAAAAAAACCAACTAAATAAATATAAACAATTTAAAAGAACATATAAGTAATAAATATAAAATAAAAAAATCTAAAAGAAAAAAGAAGATGGCATAATGCCAAAATTCCATTTTGGCGCTACGCCAAAATGATAATTTGGCGCTACGCCAAAGATCAACTTTGGCGTAGCGCCAACTTTTATTTTATTTTTTTATGTTAATTTTTTCTTAATAGTTAATTAATATGTAATATTACTAGTATTAATGCATATCCTATGTAATCATGTACTTTAAGAACGAAATGGGGCATAATATTATGGTACGTAGCATCCGCATGTGTTCAAATTATATTGAAATTATTTGTTCTTTAAGTTGTGAATTAATAAAGATGTATAACTGCTCTTGAACATAGATTTTAAAGTATTTTTAAGTTTTATGTTAAATAAAATATTTGGGTCAATTTGATACTACGTATTTTTCAAATTTAAGGATTTTTTTGCAATATGGCAAAAAGTTGCTAAAATTTGGACTGTGAATATTAAAATATGGACGGAAAATAACATTCATGATACGCCAAGTAGTACTAGTACTTAACAAAGAAATCTATAGCCTAGTGGAAAGTGCCCAGGCCGGATTCTAAAATGGTCTTGGTTCGATTGAGCAGCGATTTTTATTACATATTTTAACTTTTAATCTTAATTTACCTAAGTTTTACAATCTTTTTTCGCTAGTTAACATTGAAGTGTAAATAAAATTTCTCCTTTGATCATTTTATTAGTTGAAAATGTAACTTATATATTTAAAGAAATATTTCTTAGTTACATAATCAAATTTTCGACCCCCCTCATATTTGGTGTTGGATTCGCCACTAAATTCAAAGCACACAAACTCACGAATATAAATACAACAAACACACATCACACAAACATAAATGCATTGAACTTAAAACAAACCAAGCATACGAATGATGAAGTTAGGACAGTCAACGCATCCTCCAAATATGTTCCATCAAATCTGCAGTGAGTCGTGTTCATGCGTGTTCACACTATGCATTTGACAATTAAGGTTTATGTAATCATCAATAGAGTTTATTGTTGATTAGGCATGGCGGATACTAATTCGGAGAAAATATCTTCTGAGACTTCTCTGACCCCTGTTGTTGCTGACTTGTTGCCCATTCTTCCATTGCTACATCTTCTTCTCCTTCAGTGCATGCTTTCGTTCCTACTGATAGTGAAACGGTTGCAATGGTGGGTAAGAAGAGGTAGATAGATGAATCTGGCAATCTTGGTGCAGAGTTTTATGATGAGAAGGAGTTTGCTACTATCATGTTTCTTTATGCGATGGAGAGGCTCGATGCTTTGACTGGTCGTCATAAAAACGTATGTGATATTATTTTTAGCATTCATCATATCCCTCATTAATTAAAAGTGTAGATGACTTGAAATGTTTTATCTTTCATTGGTTGGGATTGACTATTGAAGCTTGCAAGTTGCTAGAAAGTAGCTTCTGACAATGCGGATGACATGTGGTCTCGTGTTGAATTGGAAGTGAATGTTTTTCATCTTGATGAGTCGGTAAAGCAGTTAGAGCACGAGTTGTCTATTACTTAATTTAAAGAAAAGCTTCTAAAATATCGAGTCACAAATCTTCAGTTCGTTGGAAGACTGAAATGTTTAAAGGGTGAAGAAAGAGCTGGAAGAGATTTGTGTTACTGACTATACCCTTGTAATTGAGCATCGCACGAATCTCTCTAAGGTATGGCACTTGGAAGAAACCCATCGATGCAGCTTGCGAATGTTGAACAATTTTCACAGTGCTCCCATCCTGGGGGCTGTAGAGGATTTCATGATGAGCAAGTCCTATGCTTTCCAGAAATCTCTTGAGTATGATGAAGCTTGAGTCTATGAATTTGCGAGTGCTATTGGCCAGTTGTATCTCCATGACTGTATTCGCGAGGGCGTTGATCTTTGTGCCCTCGAGATAAGTGCTCGGAATGGTTCCGTGGAAATATAGATAACAGTAAGCCAAATATCTAGAATGATGCCCTTGGCCAAAGAAAACTACAAGATCAAGTATAACGATGGCGAACGATATCTCCTCGGGTGGTATGATGACCTTATGAGGTCTTTTTATCTTGCGTCGTTTAATGAACATATGGAGTTTAACCGTAAGTGGTTGAACGTTCCATGTCCCTTGATCAGCCATCCGGATAAGCCAAGACTTTTAGGCGAACTTGTGGCCAAGTATCAAGATTCGGAGGCTCGAAATGTCAGCAAGGTTTCAAACAAAGAAGAGAACGAAGGTGAGGGTTCTGCTGATGGATTTGTTCGGAGCTATTATGTCCCCACATTTGATGGTTTGAATGAAGATATGTTTTTGGTCTTGCCTTAGTTAATTAAAAGAACGCAATGAGGCCATGAATAAATTGATAGCCGAGGGTGAAGCTTGTCGTACTGAAGAATAAGAAGCACCTCTTGCAGAGCCTTTGAGAAAGAAGTGGAAGAGCAAAATCCTAAACCATAACCTTCACCGAGTTATGAGATCGCAATAAAACAATATTATCATCATGTCTCAATCCTAAAGACATGAACGTTGTTAACTAGTTCTACAAACATCTACCATCAAAAGTCTAATCTCATTGTACTCAATCCCATGTATACTAGCTAGAGTTAAGGTTAATAAGATGAATGTACGGATATTCAAATAATTTTTGAAGTACTTGTAACATTAAAATTGTAAAGAAGACAAACAAGAATTTTGTAATATACTTAATTCACATTAATTCTGATAACCGAAACGATTTTATTACAACGCTCTATGGTGAAGTATTTCTCGATAGGCACAACTCTACCAACACTTCATCCTTTCTTCCCGTACTCTTGGTTGTGCACGAGGGTATCTCGGGGTATTTCCATGATCAGTTGCATGTGGCATTCTCTAGGGTAACGAGTAAGAAATTGCTTAAAAGTAATCTCCTCATCCTCGCCTCCCCCACCCTCGAAAGGTCATGAGAATTTTTTTAATCCTATTATTATCCTTAGGAACATTGACCAGTCTGCACAATTGTGCAATGGTACGGGCTTATTGTGTCCGAATTACAACCTCATGTTATAGAGGCCTGGATGATGTTTGGGAGTAATGGTGGAAATAGGGTCTACATACCCCATATGGTTCTGTCACCTTTTGAACATGCAAAATTTCCTATTCGATTATAGAGGAGACAGTTATGCTATAACCGTTAACAAGAGTTAGAGTCAATCCTTTGCTAATGCTGGACTTTACTTTCCTAGGTCTGTCTTTAATGACGGCCAGTTGCACATGGCTTTCTCTAGGGTTACCAGCAAAGAAGGACTTGAGGTTTTAGTCCTTCATGATGATGGTAATCATTATTATTGTTGTAAAATTAAATTGCTTTATATTCTTTTGCAGTTGTTATCTCTCTTTATGATTTTGAGATGTCAGTTTTACGTACAATACACCTCCCCCTCTTCTCTCCCCCCTTCCCCTACTCCCCCCCCCCCCCATTGTAAGGACACAGGAAATATTTGATTTCTTTTATTTCTTTTTCTTTTTTGTGGCCCACCAAACCGTACGTGACATCATTTAGACTCATTTTATATTATATATAGATTTGCATTGTTTTCTATTATATATACAACATGTGTGTGGTCCGTGGCAACGCCACAGGTTTGTACTAGTAGACTACTGATGCGTCTTCAAATATTATCTCCCCGACACATTTCTACAGCAAATGTTATGTGGAGTTCGACATGGAAACTTAATTATTTTTCAATTCAACCCCTTCTTAAAATGTTTATGTAGTTTTGAACCGCAACATATCTCCCATGAATATTCATTCTACTCCTTAGCACTCCATTAACATGCGGCATATAAAATTAAATATTTTATAATTTATTGTACAATTTCTCAATTAAAATAGAGTATGGATCATTTTACTACTCCCTCTCGTTTTTAATAATTGTTGTTTTAGATTTTTCACTATTAGAAAGATACTTGTCATTTTGTTTTTTTCAAGAAAGAATTACATCATGATTAATGCATATCGTTGAATTACATACCATATAGAGGTATTATATATATTGTCTGAATTTACAAAACATGATACTAAACATTTTTGTATATTTTAAATTAACTTAACACATGAGAAATTATTTCTTCCCCAACAATAACAAACTGGAGGGTTTTTCTTTTCAATTTTATTGGAGTTAGTTTACAAGAAAGACAAAAAATATTAAACTAGAGACAAAGATTATACTGAGAATATTGATGGATAACTTAAAAATATAGCAGATATTCTAAATAAACAAAAATACAATGTATGAATAACATTGGTGTGTTTCTTATGGACACCCGTTTATATTTTTTAAGTAGTAAATAAATTGTTTTTTCTTATGAAAGTTGAAGGGGTTAGAATGAAAAGATAACATATATAGTAGGTTAATTGTTGATTTGCATGTACATACTAAAAATCTATTGGAGAGAGAGTGTTATAAGATTACCTTATTTGATATTACACATGGGTAACTATGGAATAAAATTTTAAAACAATCAACTTTCTAAAAATAATATTGGAATTGCTTTGGGCTTTCAACAACAGATATGTTCTTGTTGTATCAACAACCTTTGTTTTTTCTTTTTTCTTATTCCAAACCTAATTATAGACATAAGTGAGAGAAATTGAATAGAGCATGTTAAAAATAGACTAGGGCACATGTCAATTGGTTATAGTAGCATGGTTAACGGGGAAGGAAGCAGTAAAGTCGGGGTGCCAATCAATCTACTTTGAATTTTTTGTCTATTCCCTTATTTGTGGCATCATTTTCACATAAATCACTATACATAATCTAAAGTCATAACAATCACTTATTTCACTCCCTAATAATAGAAGGTTCTCAAATAAAGCAACTATTAAATGAATAACATATTGTATCAAAAACAAAACAAAAACAAAAACGCAAAAAGAAAAAAAGAAAAAAAAGGAAAGAAGGAACAAACTACAAAATTTTGACCATAATGGCATCACCATCTTCCTCAGTCTTTCTCTTGGCTACCATAATGCTAGCATTCTTATGCCACACCGGAGTTGCTTCTGTAGCTGATGCTCAAACCAAAGCCGGTGAAGCTTTATCCGCAATTCAAGGGGCAGCAAGCATTGCAAAAAAATACATGGTAGGTACCACCAAAGCACAGGCAACCTCATGTGTTGATAACTTTGAAGATGCTACAGAACTCATAAACAAGTGTGTGGACTCATTGAAGAGTTTTAAGAAAGAAAGCATTAGTGATCTTCAAACCTGGGGCTCGGGTGCTCTGACTGGTGTTACCACTTGTGATGATGAATTTCCGTCTCAGCCTGATGATTTGAAAAAAGCTTCCAAGAATGCATATGCTGCGGTTGTTTCATATCTCAAAGTTGTTAATAATGCCTTGTAAGGTAGAGGCATAAACTTTATTACTATTTATTATTATCCTACCGTACATAACATGCAAGTGAGAGTTGTATGCCCCTAATGTTAGAAAGAGTTACTTCATTGTTTTGTTGTATTTTTTATTCATATTTTCTGAAGTGTTAAAATAAAATTTTACTCATTCAATATTTCTTCAATAACAATAATTCTCTAGCTGAGTTGTTCCAATTGTATACAAAAAACATTTTGTTAGAAATAATATTGAAAAGTCGATCAGAAAAAGAAAGGAACAAAGAGAAAAAGAAACTCCACGACAAAAGAACACGTTGAATTGCACATAAGCTCTCTCTCTCTCTCCCTCCCTCCCTCGCTCTCTCTCCCTCATCTATGCTTATCTATTATGCTAATATGTTGCGATTTCGAGATGAACTCTGATACCACGAAGAGATTATACTTTTCGATTATTTGTGGCTAATTTTATAGGAGGATACAAATTATGGTTTCACTCAATTAGCCGTCTTTAAGAAGAGGGCCGGATGTTCAATTCTATAACCCGAACCGGTTACTCATTCAGTCTTGATCGAGCCGGTTTCGGTCCATTTTCTGGCCTAATAATCCATTTTCAACCTCTCAGTGAGGAATTTGGACCGACATTCCGGCATTCAAACTAGACATTGTCTTGTAGCATTACCATTCTAAGACCACCTGCAATAGTGACCGACGAAGCCAAGTTGTCCGAGTCATTTTTTACTCGATGCCACGCAGTCTTGGTGTTTTCCTACATTGCATCGCCGTCCAAATAATGTTTTTCAATTTTTTTATAATTTATGATAATATGAACTACTAAGATTGACACAAAATATATTTTAGAATATATTTGAACAAATCATCAATTCATTAGCAACGACTTACAAGGAATTTAAAGCACTGAAACTCACGAATATAAATACAATAAACACACAACACACAAACATAAATGCATTGAACTTAAAACAAACCAAGCATACGAATGATGAAGTTAGGGCCGTCAACGCATCCTCCAAAGATATTCTATCATATATGCAGTGAGTCGTTCATGCGTGTTCACACTATGCATGTGACGATTAAGGTTCGTGTAATCATCAATAGAGTTTATTGTAGATTAGGCATGACGGGTACTAATTCGGAGAAAATATCTTCTGAGACTTCTCCTGACCCCTGTTGTTGCTGCCCATTCTTCCATTGCTACTGCTTCTTCTCCTTCAGTGCCTGCTTCCGTTCCTAGTGAAAGTGAACGGTTGCAATGGCGGGTAAGAAGAGGTAGATAGATGAATCTGGCAATCTTGGTGCAGAGTTTTATGATGAGAAGGAGTTTGCTACGATCATGTTTCTTTATGCGATGGAGAGGCTCGATGCTTTGACTAGTCGTCATAAAAAGGTATGTAGTATTATTTTTAGTATTCATCATATCCCTCATTAGCTTTGTTTTTAAACTCGGACCCGGAAGTCCAGCCGGACACCTCTCCGCGAGAGGTTCAACCCGGATTAACCCGTTTCTAATATAATATATATTTTGTTATTATTATTATTATTATTATTATTATTATTATTCTTATTATTATTATTATTATTATTATTATTATTATTATTATTTATTTTTTATTTTTTAATTTTTTTTATTTTTGTTTTTTTTTTTTTTATAAACTATACTTTGATTAATCACTCAAAAATGGAAGGGAGTCGAGAAACAAGTTGTGCTCCCACCCCTTTCTGAATACAAAAACTAAGTCTAGAAAAAAGAAAAACACCACTCCTAACATCATTAGAATGACTAACAGCTAAGCGCTTGAGGCGCGAAAGAGTAACCAAAGCATCCCCGTCGAGCTCCCCAAAAGTAGAGAAGGCAAAAGGGATGAACGAGTAGCCGTGCTCTGCACACTTAGAAGAATACTTTCTCTTCTTCTTCTGAACAGCCGTCTGCAAAGCAGCTCCAGGAGCCCAAGAGTCCAATCCCCCACCAGCAAAGGGAGAGACACCCGTGACATCCAAACAAGCGTCTTTGCCTTGGGACCAATTGTACAACAACAGATCCGCGGGACGAAGGTCCCGCCCATCATCAGAGAGGAACCCCATAGGGACCTCTTTCCGCACCGCAACACCAACCTTAGAACAGATATCAACCAATGTATCGCGCACAAGATTGTGTCGGAACTTCACCCCCACCTCACTAGAACAGTGGACAGCGTGGTCTCCCCACTGGTCCATCTGATGCCCATGACAACTCGAGCAAGATGATCCATCAGGGAACAAAGGGACCGCCAAGCGATAACACAACACGGCTCGAAACTGTCGTGGGTTCATCCGCTGCCCCAACCCGTCAATAGGAATGGTGAAAAGGTAATCCTGTGCATGAGGGGCGCGCACACAGCTAAGGAGAGCCTCCTGTTGACGACTCAAACCATAGCGTGACGTCAGATGTGCATCAATGACACCAAAATAGCTCTTTGCCAAAGACTTCATGAACTGCGGGGCAGAAGAGCTAGCGGTAACAGAGTGAGAATCGACACCACAAAAGGCCGAGAAAGCGTCCAAAGCAGACTGAAAGGTAGAGCCAGGCGAGTCAACCCCAGACCTCGCCAGAATCCGATCCTACAAAGAGCTAGACTGTAAGCGAGAGGCGATGAAGGCATACCGACCGACATCTTCAGCACACAAGACCCCGAGACCACCGAGTCTGATGGGTAGTGTGTCAAGACGCCACTGCCAATCCCCAAAACTGGGTCCTGAGCCTGTAACAATCAACTCCAATGAGGTACGCAAAGCCTGATCAAACTGAACCTGAGCACCGCCTAGAGACACAGGAGGAAAAGTCCTCAAAGCAAAAGATAACTTCGCAACCCCCGCACAATTGCGAAGAAGAAGAAGCTCACACTGCGGGTCATCAAGCCTGCGGATAGCCTCCAACAGAGAAATGGTCTTGGAAACTCGACGCGCAACTAAATCACTGCAAAACTCAGAGTCCCCACTAACAGAGCCCCCAAGAAGCTTGACGCCTCGAAGCGGGCGAGAGATAGAAGTAGGTAAAAGGCCATCCATCCGACCACGAGGGTCCTCCACCGGCCAGAAAAGTTCTGTCTTATCGACATTCAGATGCAACCCCCGAGCCGGCCCATCGACACGGATGATATTATTATTATTATTATTATTATTATTATTATTATTATTATTATTATTATTATTATTATTATTATTATTATTATTTATACTAAAGTAGATTAATTCCCTTCATAATTGGTGAAATATAAACAATTGTTAAAATAAATGAAAAGAGAATGAAGGGCATGCTGCAATATGACCATATCCTACTGAATTAAAAGACCCTAAAGAATAGTGGTGTTTAACGAGCCGAGTCGAGCCAAGTATTGCTGAGGCTCGGCTCGGCTCGGCTTGTTAACGGAGTGAACCTGATTTCAGGCTCGAGCTCTTTAACAAACGAGCCGAGCTCGTTTAACGAAGCGAGCTTAATTTCAGGCTCAAGCTCGGTTCATTTGGATCGAGCTCGGCTCGTTAGGCTCGGTTTGTTTCTTAAAATACCATGAAAAATATGTTAAAATATTAAATAAAATATAAACAAATTCAAGATTATACATTACAATCAACTCCCAAATGATGAAATCATTACAGTCGAACAAAATGCAAATATAAACAATTCAAGCCAATAATCTCAAACTTAAATCATAACTTATAATACTAATACTACTAATAATCTACATGATATCGAACCTTAACGAGCCTTACCGAGTACTCGCGAGTCGAGCCTAGCTCGGCTCGTTAGTGGAACGAGCCTAAGTTTAGGCTCGAGCTCGACTCGAAAACCTTATCGAACCGAGTCGAGCCTTAACGAACCGAGCCAACCCGAGTACTCGATAAGCCTCGATTCGCGTAACAACACTACTAAAGAATAATATTTACCATTCTATCTTCTTCGTCTTTCTTCAACTTCGGTGGCCGCATTCTATCTTCTTCATCTTTTTCTTCCCTTTCAATCTTATCTCCTATTCCCCCCAAATAAAAAATGAGTACCAAGTTAATCTTATTCAGATCTGATCCATTAAACCAAGTATTTTGTTGTTTCCTTCAAAGATTAATTTATTGCGAAATGGTGAAACAACAAAACAACAATAAAGATGTTTGCAACTGCAATTTCCTTCGTTTTCTTCAGGGAGCCGGCGACTATTTCCGGGTTTATGGACGGTTTTTAGCCGTTTGGCCCGGATCAACGCCGAACTGAACTCCTCTCTGGTTTTTTGTAGAACCAACCCGCAAATGCCAGTGGGTAACGGTCCAACCTGTTTAATTGGGCGGCTGAACCCGGGTTCCAAAACAGAGCTCATTAGAAGTGTAGTTGACTCAATGTTTTTTCTTTCATTAGTTGGGATTGACTATTGAAGCTTGCAAGTTGCAAGAAAGTAGCTTCTGACAATGCGGCTGACATGTGGTCTCGTGTTGAAATGGAAGACGAATGTTTTCATCTTCATGAGTGGGTAATGCAGTTAGACCACGAGTTGTCTATTACTCAATTCAAAGAAACGCTTTTAAAAGATCGAGTCACAAATCTTCAGTTCGTTGGAAGACTGAAATGCTTAAAGGGTGAAGAAAGAGATGGAACAGATTTGTGTTGCTCTGTAACAGCCAGGATTTTATACTTTTGCTTGGCAATATTTAAACAAAACATTCTCTTTATTTCTGTGATAAAAATATCTCAAGGATTACAATTCTGACTTTGAAAAATCAAAGCAGAACATAATATTATTTCGAAAGTCTGAAAACTGAAAAGGTACAAAGTTTTTTTTTTTCAAAATCCCAAACCCAACCACTCTTAGTTTGCTGAGTACTCAAGGGTGATCATTGTCTGCTACAACATCACCTACAAGGAAGGAATAAACAAGTGTGAGAAAAACCTCAATGAGTGTTCTTTGCTTTCGTGAGTGTGTTTTCATTAAAATAACATTACTGAAATTTGATAATACAATACAGAAAATAACAATATCATATACTTTCATAAAAACATAATTTCATGCCGCTCCTTATAACCCCACAGTAAACAATCCTTATGTCTCCCTGCCAAGTTCGTCAACTTAACCTTTCAGTACCCTGTCATGATTCAGGGGTGGAATCCTACGACCCAACTAAACTAGTGAAGGCTTCTATCACTCGATTTAAAGGGAATTGTCGGAAGAAACTATCAAGCAGTTCATTAGACACAACTAATCAAACTACAAGCTAGTAAACCTCAACCCAAACGTACGTATCTTTCTTGAACCGTCATTAAACAAATCAGAAATCATTCAAATGAATATAAAACATATCATATATATAAATTTCAAAGATGGCGGAAGCATGCTGAATCATTCTTGATGTTTCGAAATATCATTTCATGCCTTAAGAGAAAACATGCATTACTTAAATACATATACATCAGAATCAAAATAATAAAAATACTTCTAGGTTTTGAAAAGTATACATATAGTTTTGGTAGAACAATCACCTTTGTAGAAACAAGTACTTGCAGAATTTTGTAGTGAAAAGTGTGTGCTCAGAATCTGAATTTGTTGTATTTATAGGTGCAAAGTGAACTTAAGGGGCTGGGGATAATGATGAAGACAATAATGAAAATAACTTGTAACCAAAAATACTTAAATCAATAATAAAACCCATGATAAATCTGAAAATAAAGTCTCATGATAACTCTGATAATAAAGAGGGGATTTTAGTGGACTCTCCATATTTTTCCCATATAAAACATGTGTTAAATTATTAGGAAAAAAATGCAGAAAATACTTTAGGTCAAATGTACACTATAAATTAGATGTGACACACTAAAATGCACATTTAGAACAAGTAATATAACCCACAATTAAGCATGCAAGAAGAAACAAATAATTCTATGTTAAGGACAATAATTAAAATAATTAAAGAAAAATACGGGGTTCTACATGCTCACTATACCCTTGTAACTGAGCATCGCAAGAATCTCTCTAAGTATGGCACTTGGAAGAAACCCATTGGTGCAACTTGTGAATGTTGAAAATTTTTCACAATGCTCCCATCCTGGGGGTTGCGGAGGATTTCATGATGAGCAAGTCCTATGCTTTCCAGAAATCTCTTTGAGTATGATGAGACTTGAGTCTATGAATTTGTGAGTGCTATTCGCCAGTTGTATCTCCATGATTGTATTCGCGAGGGTGTTGATCTTTGTGCCCTCGAGATAGTGCTCGGAAAGGTTCCGATGGAAATCCAGATAACAGTATGCCAAATATCTTGAATGATGCCCTTGGCCAAAGAAACTACAAGCTCAAGTATAACGATGGAGGATGATATCTCCGCGGGTGGTATGATGACCTTATGACGTCTTTTATTGCGTCGTTTAATGAACATATGGAGTTTAACCGTAAGTGGTTGAACGTTCTATGTCCCTTGATCAACCATCCAAATAAGCCGAGACGTTTAGGCAAACTTGTGGCCAGGTATCGAGATTCGGAGGCTCGAAATGTCAGCAAGGTTTCGGACAAAGAAGAGAACGACGGTGAGGGTTCTGTTGATGGAGTTGTTCGGAGCTATTATGTCCCCACATTTGATGGTTAGAATGAAGATATGTTTTTGGCCTTGCCTAATTAGTTAATTAAACGCAATGAGGCCATGAATAAATTGATAGCCGAGTTTGAAGCTCGTCGTACTGAAGAAGAAGAAGAAGAAGAAGAAGAAGAAGAAGCACCTTGCAGAGCCTTTGAGAAAGAAGTGGAAGAGCAAAATCCCGAGCCATAACCTTCACCGAGTTATAGGATCGCAATAAAGCAACTTTATCATCATCTCTCAATCCTAAAGACGTGAACGTTGTTAACTAGTTCTACAAACATCTACCATCAAAAGTCTAATCCCATTGTACTCAATCCCATGTATTCTAGCTAGACTTGAGGTTACTAAGATGAATGTCCGAATATTAAAATAATGGGTCCATATATATCTTTTTAGGGTATCGATAGAGCACCTAATAACATATTAGTACCTATTAGACAAACAATAACATTTTAGGGTCGAATTTGACCAACCCGGCGCTCTAAGAACTGCTCCAAAATTAGATTTTGGTCAGCCAAACAAGATTGAGCCCTAGGACTAAAACGTAATTGAAATTTAGATGTAAAAACAGTAAAAAAAGATTACCTTACCTAATGTTAGCCTTTTCTTTATTTTTCTTTTCTTTTTTACTTTTTTCTTTTCCTTATTCTTTTTCTTTTACTTTTTTATTTTTCTTTTCTCTTCTTCTTGTTCAAGTCTAGTACCGAATTCCGGTACCAGAATCCTACCGGAATCCGGTACTGACTTGAAAAACTCCCAGATCGGAGGAGCTCTTAAACTCCCAGATTGGACCTTGCAGCTTTCCAGTGGGAGCAGAGCTCCGGTCACCGGAATAATTCCGGTGACCGGGGTTGTGAAGAAGAAAGGGAGAAAAAAAAAAGAAAAAGAAAAAAAATATAAAAGAAAGAAAAAAAAAAGAAAGGGAGAAAAAAAGAAAAAGAAAAAAAAATAAAAGAATTAAAGAATAAAAAGGAAAATAATTGTGTCTTCTATTAATGTAGCTAATGCCTTGTTTGTTTGGGCATGAAATTCTCTGTGGCAAAGTTGTAAATATTGAGTGGTCAACCCAAAAAGGTACTAAAATATGTTATTGTTGAACTAAATGGTATTAATATGTTATTAGGTGTCACAATAATACACTTCCATGATAATAACTCTAAAATAATTGTTTAAGTACTTGTAACATTATAAATTGTAAACAAGACAAACAAGAATTTTGTGATATACTTCATTCGCATTAATTCTGATAACCGAAATGTTTTTGTTACAACGCTCTATGGTGAAGTATTCCTCGATAGGCCCAACTCTACCAACACTTTATCCTTTCTTCCCGTACTCTTGGTTGTGAACGAGGGTATCTCTTGCGGGAGGGTATTTCCATGATCAGTTGGATGTGGCATTCTCTAGGGTAACGAGTAAGAAATTGCTTAAAAGTAATCTCCTCCTCGCCTCCCCCACCCTCGAAAGGACACGAGAATTCTTTTATCCTATTATTCTCCTTAGGAACATTGACCAGTCTGCACAGTTGTGCAATGGTACGGGCTTATTGTATCTGAATTACAACCTCATGTCATAGAGGCCAGGATGATGTTTGGGAGTAATGCTGGAAATAGGGTCTACATACCCCATATGGTTCTGTCACCTTTTGATCTGACAAAATTTCCTATTCAATTATAGAGGAGACAGTTATGCTATAACCATTATCAAGAGTTAGGGTTAGTCCTTTGCTACCGGTGGACTTTACTTTCCTAGGTCTGTCTTCAATGACGGCCAGTTGTACATGGTTTTCTATAGGGTTACCACCAAAGAAGGACTTAAGGTTTTAATCCTTGATGATGATGGTAAACCGACAAACATTATCACTAATGTCGTTAACAAAGAAGTACTCTACAATCTCTGAGATAACTTTTGACTTCTATTGTATAATTGTACTTTTTTTTTGTGTCACATTTTGTTTAATTAATGTATATGTTAATTAATTTAAGTTATGCATATCATAATAATTTTTATAAACTTAAATTGTTTTATATTCTTTTGTAGGTGTTACCGCTCTTTATGATTTTGAGATGTCAGTTTTACAATACACCTGCCCCTCCTCTCTTCCACCCCCCCCTCTCCATCCCCCCTGCTGTGAGAACACATGAAATTTTCATTTTCTTTTATTCATTTTTCTTTTTTGTGGCCCAACAAACCGTACGTGACATCATTTAGACTCATTTTATATTATATATAGATTTGCATTGTTTTCTATTATGTTCTCAATACATGTGTGTAGTCCGTGGCAGCGCCACAGATTTGTACTAGTAGACTACTGATGCGTCTTCAAATATTATCTTTCCGATACATTTCTACGACAAATTTTATTTGGATTTCAACATGGAACATTAATTATTTTTCAATTCAGCCCCTTCTTAAAATGCTTATGTAGTTTTGAACCCCAACATATCTCCCATGAATATTCATTCTACTCCTTAGAAGTCCATTAACATGCAGCATATAAAATTAAATATTTTCAAATTTATTGTATAATTTCTCAATTAAAATAGAGTATGGAGCATTCTACTACTCCCTCTCGTTTTTAATAATTGTCGTTTTAGATTTTTCACTATTTGAAAAATACTTGTCATTTTGCATTTTTCAAGAAAGAATTTTATCATGATTAATGCATATCGTTGAATTACATATCATACCATATAGAGGCATTCTATTGTCTGAATTGTCAAAATATGATATTAAACGTTTTTATATGTTTTAAATTAAATTAACATGAGAAATTATTGTTTCCCCAACAATAACAAATTGGAGGGTTTTATTTTTCAATTTTATTGGAGAGAGTTTACAAAAAATATTAAACTAGAGACAAAGATTATAGTGAGAATATTGATGGATAACTTAAAAATATAGCAGATATTCTAAGTAAACAAAAATACAGTATATGAATAACATTGGTGTGCTTCTTATGGACATCCGTTTATATCTTTTAAGTAGTAAATAAATTGTTTTTTCTTATGAAAGTTGAAGGGGGTTAGAATGAAAAGATTGGAGAGAGAGTGTTTATAAGATTACCTTTTTTTTTTTTTTGAAAATGAACAAGATATTTATTAAACTCACAAAATATTTACATTTACATTTCTAATAAAGCTACAAGAATCTAAAGCTAACACACGATGTAGCCAAACCGGGCATACAAAATACATACAACTATTATTACTAGGAGAATCCTGACTACCTCCAAAAGTCCTGTGACTTGCCTCATTAATTAGCTAGTTTGTACGCAACTTGATTAGCTTCCCTGTAAACAAAGAGCCAATTCACATTCCCCAATATGTCGATTATATTTTGTGCATCATCCAGCGAAATTTGTTGGTTGGCGTTGGCCACTTCCTTCTTATCAAGGCAGGAAATTAAATACTATGAATCAGATTGGATTATGAGACTCTCACATTGCAATTGTGTACAGATATTCAATCCAAGCCGAAGGGCATAAACTTATCCATATGAGGATAAGTTTTTCCCAAAACATAGCGGCAGCTTTTATAAAATTTCCTTGGTTATCCCTAACAATTGGTTCCGCTCCTCTAATCCCGTTTCAAGCAAACAAGAACAATCAATGTTAAAACACAAACAATTTGGTGGGGGAGGTTCCCATTTGCAAAAATATTTGTGTTAACATCTTATTTTTCTTTTCTGGGAAGGCAATTTTTTGAATCCTTTAGCAAATTTGTAATACAAAGATTGAGCTTGAACATGTCAGGTTCCAATCCTTGAAATACTTTCTCATTTCTAGTTTTTTAGATCAGCCACCCAAATATAATCAATAATATCTCTTTATCTTGATTTTTGTCAAGTTGGAAGACAATCTGCACAAAAGTTTGTGGTATCTCTTCCCACCCTTGCATTATCCAGCATCTTATTTGATCAAAGACTTGGCATCTTAGGACAAGATGGTCTAATATTTCTTCCTGTTGATTACATAATCTACATGAATTATTGTCTACAATATTGTGTTTAAATAATCTGGAGGTCGTAAGTATCTTGTCATCGACCCAGGGCCATTTAGGTCCTGTTTCTCCGCCCAGGAGTATTAGCAAATTATACGCCGTCTTGATTGAAAAGTTTCCGCTCTTGGAGCCTTTCCAAATAAGAGTATCATATTTTTCTTTTCCTGAGAGAGCTAGGGACTCCCAAAATTTCCATCACCAACTCCTGTGGCAGCATGTTAGACAACATATCAAGGTCCCAAGCGTTACCTTCTTTGATATTACACATGGGTAACTATGGAATAAAAATTTAAGAAAATCAACTTTCTAAAAATAATATTGGAATTGTTTTGGGCTTTGGTAACAACAAATCTGCTCTGGTTGTATCAACAACCTTTGTTTTTTCTTTTTCTTTTTCCTTCCTAATTATAGACAGAAGTGAGAGGAATTGAACAAAACATGTTAAATATAGACTAGGCAACATGTCAATTGGTTATAGTAGCATAGTTAACGGAGAAGGAGGCAGTAAAGCCGGGGTGTCAATCAATCTAGTTTGAATTTTTTGTCTATTCCCTTATTTGTGGCATCATTTTCACATAAATCACTATACATAATCTAAATTCATAACAATCACTTATTCACTCCCTAATAATAGAAGGTTCTCAAATAAAGCAACTATTAAAGGAATAACATATTGTATCAGAAACAAAACAAAAACAAAAACGCAAAAAGAAGAAAAAAGAAGGAAAGAAGGAACAAACTACAAAAATTTGACCATAATGGCATCACCATCTTCCTCAACCTTTCTCTTGGCTACCATAATGCTAGCATTCTTATGCCACGCCGGAGTTGCTTCTGTAGCTGATGCTCAAACCAAGGCCGGGGAAGCTTTATCCGCAATTCAAGGGGCAGCAAGCATTGCAAAAAAATACATAAAAGGTACCACCAAAGCACAGGCAACCTCATGTGTTGATAACTTTGAAGATGCTACAGAACTCATAAACAAGTGTGTGGACTCATTGAAGAGTTTTAAGAAAGAAAGCATTAGTGATCTTCAAACCTGGGGCTCGGGGGCTCTGACTGGTGTTACCACTTGTGATGATGAATTTCCGTCTCAGCCTAATGATTTGAAAAAAGCTTCCAAGAATGCATATGCCGCGGTTGTTTCATATCTCAAAGTTGTTAATAATGCCTTGTAAGGTAGAGTCATAAACTTTATTACTATTTATTATTATCCTATCTTACATAACATTGCAAGTGAGAGTTGTATGCCCCTAATGTTAGAAAGAGTTACTTCATTGTTTTGTTGTATTTTTTCTTCATATTTTATGAAGTGTTAAAATAAAATTTTACTCATTCAATATTTCTTCAATAATAATAATTCTCGAGTAGAGTTGTTCCAATTGTATCCAAACTAAAATATATGTCAGAAATAATATTGAAAATTCGATCAGAAAAAGAAATAAACAAAGAGAAAAAAAAACTCCACGACAAAAGAACACATTGAATTGCACATAAGCTCTCTCTCTCTCTCTCTCTCTCTCTCACACACACACATCTATGTTTATTCATTATGCTAATATGTTGCGATTTCAAGATGAACTCCTTTACATTTGGGTCGTGGCTAGTTCCTGGAAAAGATCTGATAGCGGGAGGCATGGATAATAGCTGCTTGGTTATGGATAAACCAATATCTATGGGTAAAAGAGATATGTTCTTGCTTATCCGTAACATAATGTAAGTAGATCATATCCTGATTAGTTAGTGATGCGGTAAAAATATGGTCACGTGGAATGCACCATCTCTCTTCCCATACTTTCGGATAGGATGAGTTTTATCCACGGAACGAAGAACTGGAACCTGTCGAAAACAAGAGGGTTAGAGTGTTATGGGGTATGACCCGATCTACCTCAGTTAGATCGGGTGCGAATTAACGTTGGGAGTGTTTGGAAGCAATTGGACAACATGCATGCATAATATCTGAGAATAGTAGTGTGTTGTTGCAATAAATGCATGAGTATTTATAGGATACGAGTGTGGGACCCCAAAAACTGTCATGGATGCTTGCTATGGACCGGACAAAAGGACGTCCTGTCAGTACTAGGTAGTACTACGGTCCCCTTCGACCCTAGGTGCTTTCGAGGGGTCCTGTTCGATGAATCGTATTTCGAGCGTAAACCAAGAGCTTTCTCTGTTCGGCTTTTATTGTACATTGTTCGATCCGTATCCGTCCCATAATCTCCTCATCATAAGTCCCCCAGATTTCGAGAGACAAAGTGTAGATGTCTGTCGAAATTTATAGGATCGTTTCGCGGGGTCAGCCTGGCGGGAAAAAGTCGTTGAATTTGAATCGTCCCAAGGGTAAAGGGGTCATTTTAATTTTGACGACGGTTCGCGATTTTAGACACGTGGCCTGCGCAGGATAGGCGCGTGGGGCTCAGTTGCCTCGGTTTATGTGCGTAGTTATGATGGGAAGAAAGGGGGGATGAGGAGTAAAACAGTAAAATTCGTTCTTCTTCTATCATTACTCCTTATTCCCTCTCCTTTTCACGATCAGGAAAACCTCTCTCTAGCCCCTGCCGTAAACAGTCGCCGCCGGTCACTCTCCGGGAAGCTTTTCCGCCGCTTAAACTTCAGGTATGTTTGCTTATTTTTCTTTCTTCATGAATTACTCCTCTTTTTCTCCTTAGTCGCCATAAATGTAGTTAAAATTGTACGCGTCTTTCACTTCTGTTTTGCATGTTTCTTTTCTTTTCTTTTTGTCGACTCGTTTCGGCTTCTTTTCGACCTCTGTAAGATCCTTTTGAATTTCTTGGCCAAATTTAAAAATTTGCTTAATAGGTTCCGGGTTGGGGTTTCTTCTGATTGTTTCCTCCGTGTAGAAATTTGGAGATGTCGAAACAAATCGATGACCAACCCGGTGCTATCGGACCTTCGAGGGAAGCCAATTCTTTTAGTGTAGATAGACCTTCCTTTCGTATAAACTCCGATCCTCAAACTACCTCTGATTCGTGGGAGTTTTTAACTTCGAATCAGGTTTTCCCCGGTAGCTCAGCTTTACAAGCCTCAAGTTTTCTTCTTCACATGGCTCGAGCTCGAATTAGAACCCCGAGTGATTCCACCGTCTCTGCCGCTGAGCCAGCTCTGACCCATGACGTGGCGGGTCCTTCGAACCCACCCCCTCCGATGGATAATGACCAAGGTCCTGTTCCCGACCCCATACCCACCGAGAACAATGCTGATGAGAAGCTTTGTGAAGAGATAAGTATAGTAAAGATCCGAGATGCGGAGGTTCTTTACGAAAAGTTTGATATTCCCGACTCCCATGAAATTCTAATTCCAGGCTTCGAGGACCGGATGTACAATCCTCCCGAAGATTGCATATGCTTGAACATTCTACATCTGGAGTACGGCTTTCGACTCCCCATCTCTTCTGGAGTGGCCCGGATACTTACCGGCATCGGGCTATGTCCGACTCAGTTGCTGCCGAATGACATGGGAAGCTTAATAGCTTTCTGTGTATGGTGCAAGTCCGTGGGTCGTAGGTTGACGGCCTCAAACTTCCTCCATTTCTTCAAGATCCTGGAGAGCCCCGATGGTGGCGGGTTTTAGTACTTTTCCCCTCTCAAGGGTTTCGAGATTTTCGGCAAATTCCAGTCATCCCATGGTTCTGGTTACAAGCGTCGGTACATTTATGTCCGACTCCCTCCGAACTCGGACGGGACGCCCGGTGTCGTTCCGACCCCTAGACTATGGCGTCGGGGGTCTAACATGCCCTTGATTAAAGATGAGGATAGGGCACGATGGCCCAATCGTTACCAAAATGCCCCTCTCGAGAATCGAATCAACCCCTATAGTCTCTTGGTTGAGCCGATCCTCTATCTTGCAGGGATCTCATCGGGCTCCGTACCAGAGATGCGGGGCATCCGAGACTTGAGTAAGTTTTTGATTGTTTATTTCCTTAAGTGTTTACATTCGTTCGACGCATGCTTTCGATATGTTGATGTCTAACTCTCTTCCTTATGCTCGCAGGTTACTGGATCGAGATGTCGAATAGGTTCCTTCAACGCCGTGCTCTCGAGCTTCAGCTAAAAAAATCTCAGGTGAGCAAGTACACTGAGGCTCGGCCTCACAATGTCGCGGTTCTTATCCCTCAAGACTTTGCGAGGGATATAGTGCCGACGCCTGCTGGCGATGTTCCTGCCACCCCCTGCTGCTGCTACTCCTTCCGCCCCGGGGCCCGAGCCTGAGCGCGTCGAAGAGTCTGGGGGTCCCGAACCCAGCCCTGTTGGTATGGAGCCGGAGGGCTCGAAGAGAAAAATGGACGGCGCTCAACCGTCGTCGTCGGACAACCGAAGCAAACGGGCCAGGGGCGTCCCGTCAGTAATCGAAATCCCCGAGTCTCCCACTGGCTCGAGGAAGCTTAGAGTCCCTTCGGCGGATGAGCTTGCACAGTCCAAGGGAGGCGATAGGCCCGAGGTCTCGTTCCTTCGAGGGGATGGCCGTACGGTGATGAATGTGTATTTTACACTTTCATTCGAGTCTTTTTCACCTATTTTAGCTATCCTCTATGTTAATTTAGCTATATTTTAGTACATTTTATTATAATAGTGTCACGTTTCCCTTTAGATTTTATTTTACAGGTTTTGGTTGAAATTCGGAGATTACCGGGCAATTATATTGAAGTCTACAAGGAATTGGTGTTCCAGAAGCCTATTTGGAGTATCTGAAGGTTTCCGGATAGGATTTGGAGTCTAGGGGCCGAATCTGGAGGTTAGAAGGCTACTAGAAGTCATAAACCGAGTCCGAAAAGGTGAAGAAATCCAAATCCGCGTCGAAAAACACGGAAATTCCGCGAAATATTGGGGGGCGAACCGCCGCGGGCTAAATTCGGGCCTATATAGAGCTCAAGTTTTTCTCCGAAAATCATATCTTTCCAAGCCTACTTTCTCACCTCTCTCTATAGTTTTAGGTAGGAACTTCCCGGGGCCTGTCCTGGGAGTTCCATAGCTTAGGGGATACTTTTTCATAGCAGATTGGAGCGCGTAGGATCGCAATCATCCGGAGATTGACAACCTTCGGCAACTTTGTATCTTACAGTTTTTATCTACTTATTTTATTCTTCTTTCAATATGTTTTCTTCTATGACTGCTATTGATTGCATGCCTATTATGAGTAGCTAAACTTATCATTGGTGGTAGTATGTGAATTCTTTCAATACTCCGTGTCATTGCTTTATTTCGTTGATCAGTTGCAACCAAAATTCTTGTATGTTGTATTGATTATTATGCACGCATGGACACTAGTCGACCATCAGACCAATTATCTTCGTAGTGTTGAATAATTACGGAACACATTAGGACAATCGTTGTTGACTAGTCAGACCAAATTATCTTCGTAGTGCTTAATACTTGCAACAGGACACAAGATTGATTCAAAGATCTCTATGCAAGACCGAGGAATTTATGCATGATTATCGACCCATTATGTTAAGAAGGACCATACTACCACCAATCTCCATTATCTGCTTGAAACCCCCTATTGCTTTCTATCTGCTGTTTTATATTCTTAATTAGATTTGATAAAGCTAGTATAGTCCTGAGAGAACGACACTCGAGTCATTCTACTACTACACTACGGTTTTCGTTGTAGTTGTGGATTGCCTTTGGCTAATTACAAATTTATTTGACTGAACCGGGACCTGACAAATCTCGCGTTCATCATACGGCTCTCGGCTGGACCGAGATGATGGCCTCGAGAGTCGACCAAGCCGAGTTGGATCGGTTTCTGATGTCGAGGTTAGGGCGAAAGAAGCCTTGCTCCACATGCAGGTACGAGCTTAACTACTTTTGAGTTGTCTTTTTCTTTCCCTTTTTCGAGTGTTTCCTAACTGTGGGTTTCTGCGCAGCTAATTACGGTGTCCAAAAACCTTTCGAGCCGCCTTGAGCGAAAAGGTTCACTGGCCAACTCCTTTCAACAGAGGATTGATGAAGAAAAAGGGCGCGGCTGAGGCTCGAAAATGCCTTGAAAAAGAAAAATGACGAGGTGGCTCAGCTGTCCAAGCAGATAGGGGTCTTGCAAGACCAGAATGCCAAGGTGACCCTAAGCCTATCCTCGGCCGAAGAGAAAAGCTTGGCTCTTGAGGCAAAGGCTACACAGTTGGACAAGGAGCGTAATGGGTTCGAGGCTGCCCTCCGCAAAACTCGGGAAGAAGTGGTGAAGAGCGGCAAGTTTGCCCGCGTCGACGCGGTTCGAGATTTCCTCAAATCTCAATCTTTCGAGTATCTACTCTCGAAGAAGGACGCTGGCAAAGTGGTCGAGACGAGGGATAAGATTGTGGGCCAGTTGAGAAAAAGGAATAAACTGCCAGCGGACTTCGACGAGAACGTCGACATTGACCTCACGAAGGACGAGAACTTCGAAGATCCTCCCAATGCTGCTGCCGAAGCCGACGCGGGAGTTACTGCCGAGGAGTATTTCACTGCTCTTGCTGTCGAAGAGTTCTTTGGACTTTCCCATCCGGAGGAAGTCGAGATCCCTGCTTCTCCACCCATGCCTTCTTTCGTAGGCTCGATGTGCGAGGTTGGGAATGACTTGCTTCAGACAGCCGGCATCGACGTGGGCAGTTACTCCCATCGAAACCTGTCCGAGGTAGTCCGTTCCGCCGGCCTCTTCTTTGCGAATCGAGAGAAGGAAAACCTCGATGACACTGCTCACAGCGGCGAACAGGGCAAATGAGTGGAGGCCTCTGAAGTATTTTGAAGGCTCGGTATGCCGAGTGTCTTTTGTAGCTACCCTGAAACTATTCCCGAACAATTTCTCTTTTTGAAGTTTGTAATTAACATTAGCTAACTGTTGAAGTTTATTCAACAGCTTATTGTGAGCTTTTATGCATCTTTGACTGTTATATTTCGAGGAGGATTCGGTCTTAGGCCTTTTGTGCGAAGGTCGGTTGGCCTGGTCGAATCCTTCCCTCCTTTTTGTTAATCCAAGTGTTGTTTTTGTTTCGACGCAATACCTGCTCTTGTCTTTATTGCTTTTATTTCGACGTAGTATTTGCTTTTGTTCTTTGTTATATCCGTCGATATAACAAGATACATGAAAAAACCCCTAGTGTCGATTCTTTTTAAAGTTCGAGGGATCCTTAGATAATCGTTAGACATAAGTACAGAACCCGTCGGTCGTCTTTGTCCAATGTTATCTTAAGCTCGAAATAATGGTTCGAGTCGAAAGATTGTCGGAAGGATTGTCATTTCCGTCGAAATAACATCCTTCGACAATTTCCAAAGTCTTGTGGACTTTTTCGATGATTAACGGTCGTATTTAAAAGAGATTTGCCCGTCGGTAATCAACCCTTAAATCGAGATTAGATCATTTGAATTTATTGAGTCTGAATCATGTTTTACCAAAAATTCATTCATTCAATCGCACCCCTTTTCAGTGACGACCCTCGACGTGTGGTTTGAGTGGGAATTGAGCTATCTTGGTTACAAGAGTCGCCCTATTGTGGCGTAATCATGAAACATTCCTCATCAGTGACGACCCTTGAAGGGTGGTGTGCTAGAGGAATTTTGGTTATCACAAATGCTTCTTAAAACTTTTCCTCATCAGTGACGACCCTCGAAGGGTGGTGTGCTAGAGGAATTTTGGTTGCCAAAAGTGTTTCTTCTTGACCTCTGATCATGAGTAATATTTCATGAGGTTCTTGATGTTCCAAGGCCTTTGTACTGCTACTCCTTCGAGATCAGAGAGTCGGTAACTCCCATTTGCTAGAACGGCAGTTACTTTGTATGGACCCTTCCATGGTTCCTCGAACTTGCCAATATTTTCGAGGATGCTCGTCTTTCGTAACACTAAATCCCCCACGTTAAGATCTCTTCCGATGAGGTTCTTGTTATAGGCCCTCGTCATCAAAGCTTGGTATCTCCGACCTCTTGCCTTTTCCCTTCTGGCATCGACCATGTCTAACTCGAAAGCTCAGAGTTCATCATTCTTCTTGGGCTCGTAGTCTTGCACTCGAAGGGTTTCCACCGCAATTTCACAAGGCACTACTGCTTCAGAGCCATATACCATACATAAAGGCGTTTCTTGCGTTGCTGTTCTTTGAGTAGTTCGATAGGCCCACAAAACTCCGTGTAGTTCGTCTGCCCAGTCTGCCTTCGATGGTCCCAGACGCTTCTCCAAGTTTTCAACGATGGTCCGGTTGGTGACTTCGGTTTGCCCATTAGCTTGTGGGTGGCCTACGGAGGTGAAATTTTGCTTGATTCCCAATTCCGAGCACCATGCTTTGATCTTTTTCCCTGTGAACTGAGTTTCGTTATCAGAAACTATAATCCTTGGCAAACCGAAACGGCAAATGATGTTTCGCCAGATGAAGCTTTTAACTACCCCCTCGGTGATTTTTCCGACTGCCTCGGCTTCGACCCATTTGGAAAAATACTCCACCGCCACGATCAAGAACTTCTTCTGGTTGGTCGAAGTGGGTAGTTTTCCAACAATGTCTATTCCCCACCTATCGAAAGGGCATGAGATCGGGGTTGCTATCATTGGTTCACCTGGGGCCGAGCTGTTTCGGGCGAAACGCTGGCACTTGTCGCAAGACTTTGACTTCTTCCTCGAATCTGGAATGATTGTCGGCCAGTAAAACCCTTGTCTCCGAATCTTTTGGGCTAAAGTCCTTCCTCCCGAGTGATTGCCGCAGCTCCCAGCATGTACTTCCTCCAAAATGGCTCGCGCCTCTTCTTCATCCACGCACTTCAAATGGGGACCGTCGAAAGACCTTTTGTAAAGATTCGACCCATCCCACAAAAAATTCATGGCCCTTCGTTGTATTCTTCTTGCTTCATTTCGATCCGTGGGGATGACTCCTTGCTTAAACATCTGCAAAAAATATTTCTTGGTAAGTGGTAATCCCTTTTGGGGGAGTGTGTTTCGAAAGGATGTTTGTGTCATCCTTCGAAGGTATTGTATCGAAGATTTCCAAGTGTACCTTGATATCATTCAACCATTTGTGGTTTGTGTCCAGGATATTGACCTCAGTTTCCCTTTTTCTCTTAAGGTTATTGGCTCCGATAGTCGGTTGTAGGACTGTCATGAGGGTAACCTGTCGGGTGTTTATGTTCTGCGACGAACTCCCGAACCTTGCCAGTCCGTCGGCCACTTTGTTGAGACTCCGAGGTATTTGCGCAATTTCCATGCTTTGGAATTTAGCTGCCATAGCTTGAAGTTCCGCGAGGTAAAGTTTCATTGGTTCTTCCTTTGCCTCGAACGTACCCGCATGTTGCTGGGCTACCAACTGTGAATCCGTACGAACAAGTACATGTTTTTCTCCTCCCTCAAGTGAGAGTCGAAGTCCGATTAGGACTGCTTCGTACTATGCCTCGTTGTTCGTTGCCGGAAAAGCTAGTCGGATTGCGAAGTCTAACTCCAAACCATCCGGGTCTGTCATATGCACTCCCACTCCGCCTTGGCCCCTTGTCGAGGATCCGTCGACGTACACTTCCCAACGTGCTTCGAGATTTTCTCCCTTTTCTGCCATTTCAGTGGTTAGTACGAGGTTAAGGTCCTCGTTGACTCCTAAGAAGAAATCGGCCAAGACCTGAGCTTTCTTCGAGCTGGGGCTTTGGAATTCGAGGGAATATTCCATTAGTTCGACCGACCATCGCACCAATCTTCCCGATAGGTCCGGCTTCCCGAGGATCCTTTTCAATGGCTGCGAGGTGAGAACCACTATTCCGTGTGCTTGGAAATAAGGTCGAAGACGTCTCGAAGCCAACACCACACTGTAAGCAAACTTTTCGATGTTGAGGTAATTGACCTCGGGTTTAGTGAGAACCTTGCTTAAATAGTAGATTGGATATTGTTGGTTGTCTTCGATCCGAACTAGGACAGAACTAACGACTTCTTGGGAAATGGCCACATGCAAGTATAAGACTTCTCCGATCTTAGGCTTCGACAGTAACGGCGGTCGGGACAAGTGGTCCTTCAGATCGGTCAGAGTTTTCTCACTTTCGGCCCCCCACTCGAAACATTTTGCATTCCGGAGAACTTTAAAGAAAGGTAGGCTCTTTTCCCCCGATCGTGAGATAAATCGACTTAGAGCGATTACTCGACCTACCAACTTCTGGACTTCGTTATGTTTCGGGGGCTTGGAAATTCCTGAATCGCCTTGATTTTGTCCGGGTTGGCTTCGATTCCTCGCTGGATGACCATGTACCCTAGAAACTTCCCTCCTTAACGCCGAATGTACATTTCGAGGGATTGAGCTTCATCCCGAATTTCCTCAAGATGTTGAAACATCTCCCCAAGTTCTCCACATGCTCTTGTGCCTTCAAACTTTTTACGAGCATATCGTCGACGTAAACCTCCATGGTTCTTCCGATTTCCTTTTCGAACATCATATTCACCAGTCGCTGGTAAGTGGCTCCCGCATTTCGTAGTCCGAAAGGCATGACTCGAAATGAATAGACTCCTGAGTGGGTGACGAAAGCCGTTTTATCCATGTCTTCCTTGGCCATCGGGACTTGATGATATCCTTGGAAAGCGTCCATGAAACTCAATCTCTCTGCCCCAGCAGTGGAATCGACCAGCTGGTCGATTCTAGGGAGAGGATAGGGGTCTCGAGGGCAACGCTTATTGAGGTCCGTGAAGTCATTGCACATCCTCCATTTTCCGTTGCCTTTGCTAACCAAGACCACATTACAAAGCCAATCCGAAAATTGTGTTGGCTTGATGTGTCCCGCCCTTAGGAGCTTAGCCACCTCTTCGTCGATTATCAGGTTCTTCTCTCGGTTGAAGTTCCTCTGTTTCTGGCTCACTGGTCTCGCCTTGGGATCCACATTAAGCCGATGCACTATAATTCGAGGGTCAACGTCTCGAAGATCGCTTGTTCCCCATGCAAAAACATTTGCATTCCTCTGAAGGAAAAGTGACAAAGCCAGCTCAAGCTCTTCGGGTAGGTCAGCTGCTATCTTGGTGGTTCTCCCGGGGTAATCCTCCGACAGTGAAAGGTCCTTGACTTCCGAACAAGGTTCCAGGCGCTCCTTCTCGGAATGGCTCGAGGGAAAATCTAGCGGATCCCCTTCGACAATCAAACACTGCTTCTTACCCGAGGGTTTCGAACCCTCTTCCTCGGAAGGAGAAGTTGCATCGGCGGACTTGGGCGACTTGGTCGACACACAGTAACATTCCCAAGCTTCTTTGGGTCGCCTTTGACTTCACCTGCCCCGGCCTTGGTGGGAAATGTTACCTTTAGATGGTAGGTGGATACCACGGCTTGAAATTGGTTGATTCCTGGTCTGCCGAAAAGGATGTTATAGCCCATTTCACTGTCTACCACAACGTATTGACAATGATGGGTTGCCTTGTTTGGTTTTGTCCCGAGGGAAGTTAGTAACCAAATGGTCCCCAAAGGCTTGACTACATCTCCCCCGAATCCTGACAGGTTGGTCGAAACATCCGTAAAGCCCGTTCCTTCGATCTGCATTCTTCTCAAAGTGGCTACTGTAATCACATTGACCGAGCTCCCCGTATCAACTAGGACTTTGCTTACCCCGAAACCCGATACGACCATGAAGATGACCAAAGGGAAGTTGGGCTCTTGGTTTCGAGTAATTTGGGGGTCGGGGATGTCTGAGGCGTCGAAACTTAATGGGATTGAGTGAGCCTCGAGGCTTCCCACGTTAAAAGTAGGGTTACCGGTCGTGTACGCACTTCGCATCCTTCGAGCTGTTCGATCCCTTTCTTTTCGAGAGTCACCCCCCGTTGGTCCTCCAGCGATGTATTTGATCTCCCCATATATTTGTGAATTTTCGAGATCATCCTCGGATCGAACATCTCTTGATTCTCGGAACACGGTTGATTGTTGTGGAAGCGGAGGCCTGGGCGGTCGAGAAGCTTCGGGTTTTTCGTGTAGTCTTACGGATAAAACCCCGTTCGAATCTCTGTACTCTTCGACGTATCCTTCCGTCACAATGCGCTCTAGCTCGGTCGTGAGCTCAATGCATCTGTCTGTATCATGACCTCGTTGCTTGTGAAATTTGCAGTACTCTTGTGAATTTATGGTGGTGTTGGTTTCCTTGTGTTTTCTGGGCCATCTCGTACCTGGTAACCTCTCGATGATGGAGAAAACTTGCCGCTGTGGATACTTGATCGCCCTTGGGTTCTTCCTGGGGGGGCGTTTATCGGAGTAGCCCCTGTCCCTTGGTTGCTCCTTGGCGGGCTCTATGCGATCCTTTCTAGGGGATCGCTCTCGTCGAATTGGAACCTCGAACGCCAACTTGGCTTCCTTGTTCATCCTCTCCTCTTCGATGTACTTGTTCACGATGTTGGATAAGTCCTCGGGAGTCTCCGGTTTTTCTCTCGAAACTTCCGATGTGAGCCCTCTATTTCGAGTGTTGGAAAAGAGGGTCTGCCTTCGAAAGTGCATGGAATGTTCATCCACTTGTAACGCCACATTGAACCTCTGCCACCACTTACGGAGAGGTTCGTCTTCCTTTTGGATGATATGTTGGAGGCAACTGCTTGCTTGTCTTGACTTTTTGTAATCCGTGAAATGACCCAAGAAGGCATGCATCAGGTCCGCGTAGGATCGAATGGACCCCGCCGGCATGTTATAATACCATTCCGTGGCAACCCCTTCGAGGGTGCCTGGAAAGACTATCACCATGTCTTTTTCTGTGTGCCCATATGTCTGCATCATGTTTTCGAATTTCACCCTATGTTCATGAGGACAAGTGGTCCCCGAGTACTTGGGTAAATTTTTCGGCACTCTCTGGCTCGAATGGATAGAATGGCTCATAAGTCTTCGCGACAAGGGATTAGGCGCGAAGCCTGTTTCCTTTGTAGGACGTTCCCTTCTCTCATCGTACTTCCTCGCCTCCCTTTCGTCTCTCCTCCTAAAATCGTCGTGATCTGAGCGGGTCTTTTGACCTTTTCCTTCTTTTTCCGGTCATGGGCTGGGAGAAGCTCTTCATACTTCTCCCTCTTCTTCTCGAGTGTCTTTCTGTCCCTATCGAAGTGATCCTCATCTGAGGAGTCGGAGTCATCTGGAATCGTGTACACCGAGTGGGTGCGTGGCCGATCCTTTTCCACTTTTTTCCCCTTGCGGGACTGATGTCTCTCCCTGGGAGTGACTATCGAACTCTCGGCTAAGCTCTCCGTAATCTTTCGCTTCGAGGGGACCTGAGTTCGACTATGAGTATCCTCCGTCTTGGCCAATCGCGTGCTATGGCTTTGCTGGTTGCTCCTTGTAGAAATACTCGGCCTCGACTTCTCTTTTACCACGACCGACGCTAACTGAGGTTTCTTTGGGGAAGCCTGCCGTTGACGACGGTCTCACAAACCGTTCTCACGAACTGCGTGAGTTGTCCTTCCGTTATCAACATTGGTGGGCCCGTCGGAGGGGCGAGGGGCTGTGCCGACTCTCCCGAGTGGGGATTGTCTTGTCGGCTGGATTCCATTGATTCTTCGTCTTCTTCCCGTTCAGACTCTGCACGAGAGGGCTCTGGATTCATGGGTACGGGGTTCACGCTTTCCAAGTTTCGGTGCTCTCTAGCCGGCGCTCCTGGAGTCTTCTTCTTCTTTGTCATGGCTGCTATACGGTAACACTCTTCCTTTGTTCTTCGACTATGGCTTTTTGTCCCCAATTCCCACATACGGCGCCAAGATGATGCGGTAAAAATATGGTCACGTGGAATGCACCATCTCTCTTCCCATACTTTCGGATAGGATGAGTTTTATCCACGGAACGAAGAAACTGGAACCTGTCGAAAACAAGAGGGTTAGAGCGTTATGGGGTATGACCCGATCTACCTTAGTTAGATCGGGTCCGAATTAACGTTGGGAGTGTTTGGAAGCAATTGGACAGCATGCATGCATAATATCTGAGAATAGTAGTGTGTTGTGGCAATAAATGCATGAGTATTTATAGGATACGAGTGTGGGACCCCAAAAACTGTCATGGATGCTTGCTATGGACCGGACAAAGGACGTCCTGTCAGTACTAGGTAGTACTACGGTCCCCTTCGACCCTAGGTGCTTTCGAGGGGTCCTGTTCGATGAATCGTATTTCGAGCGTAAGCCAAGAGCTTTCTCTGTTCGGCTTTTATTGTACATTGTTCGATCCGTATCCGTCCCATAATCTCCTCATCAGTTAGATTTATTTTCAGTTTACATATCTAGTGTGTGTGTATATATCTGAAACAACATACATGTAAAATCATCACAACAGTTTAAATCCACATTATGATATGGACCAATGTCATATCACTGCTATTGAGATAATGAATACTACGATAAATAGAACTCATAACATCTTTATATTTGGATTCCTCACTAATTAGAACTGACTTGACCTGTACCTCATCCAATTTGAATATAAGCATACCCTGCTGCTCCTCGGATCAGTAGCACTATTTGGAGTAGAATGGGCTGCAAAAACATCATCGCGGTTGTGATTGTCTGTAGTTACCATCCTTTAAACTCGGAAAGCGGGATTGCACCAATATAGGAGGTTTGAATGGATTAATCGGCTACAGTACCAATAACAGAATGAGAATTATGAATATCATTGTTGATAAGGAAAATATGTCTAGTTCGTATCGTGCGTTCCACCACGAACTAAGAGGCTTCGCAAGTACAAGCGTCGGTGGAAGGCCGCGAACCTAAAGGATCCGAACCTTGAATTATGTGGATCTCTAGGGCATTTTTACAAATATGCCTAATTCATTAAAATAACTCCTTCTAGAGAGAGAGAGATTTGGAGGTCCGGGACAATAGTCAAAGAGACAAGGAGCATTACTCAAACACTTAACAGGTTAGAGTGTACGAAGCTCATTTATTACGAAGCTTAAATACTTGTTTGTATTGTCTTACAATTGGATCAGGACAAGGTTCGCATCACAACGACATAGAGAGAAAGGACAAGAGAAGTGTGGAATCTTCTAGATAGCACAAGAAGATATAGGCAAATGGGCTTGGGCCAAGCCCATGAAGGTCAACGTTGGGCCTACCCAACATAGGTGGACGAATAAGAAGCTGACAGATGGAAGCAGGAGATTGGGTCGACCTAGGGTTTGACATCAACTATATAAGGGCACCATTTCCAAAGAAAAAGGTAACTGGTCTTAATTAAGTACATTTATTACTCTAAAGACAAGGAGAACTTACAAGCTCCTTCAAGTATAGTCTCGCACCGGCTTGACTTAGGCAAGCCGGAGATAAACACACATTCACACGCGCCTTTTTAATCTCAGGTGCTCTATTGGACGTCGAGAGTCAGAAGACTTGGGTACCCGCATTAACAAGATCCGTGTGTTGTGTCAAATCATGGTTACTTAGAGAGTTTTTGTAGTTCTTTTTAGTTCGGTAGGTTTGTAATTTAAGAGCGTCTGTAATCTTTCTAGATCTTACCTCTACATTTTTGCGCCGTCTGTGGGAAACTTTACTAAAAGATTTCTGGACTCCACTGAGAAGAGATGGTGGGACATAATTATTCAACTCGAAACCAAGGAGCTAGTAATTGTCCGCAAGAGGAAGAGGAAGGCCACCAGGCAGCGGAAGAGGAAAATCAAGAGGAGGAAGAGGAAATAGTGGAGTCAGTAGAAATGTAAATGTAGGGAGAAGAAATGAACAGCAAGATGGAGACACTGCCAGTAACTCGGCTACAAATTCACTGGGCAATGAGCAAGAGAGAGAGAAGATTGGCTATTCAAAGAGCAGAGCTAAATAACTTGGAACACCGAAGGAGAGTGGCAGAGGAAGAGTTACGTCAACTCGAGATGCCGGAAGAAATCTTGTGCAAGACAATCTAGCAAGGATGGTGAGTCCGGTGGTAGTAAACCCACCGATTGAGACCACACTTCAAGGATCTCAACCGTTGAACCCATTAGCGCCACCATTCATCCCTGGCTCGACAGAGGGGGTAGTTACGACAGCTATCCTGGTACAAGATTCACAAGCTCAAGAGAGGAATTTTGTGTTGCCAAATGGACATGTGTTAGACAATCGCGCACTCTTTGGTTTAACAAATGAGCAACTAAGTCGTCTTCATGACTTGTTTCAATTTGAGTTAGGAGGTACCACTGAGATTCCGACTTCTTTGTTATCACCATCGCATACTCAGGTAGCCACAACAAGAGAAAACATCCGACATGTTACTTTGCCCTTGGCTACTCAACCTATGAGAAGCGTAGTAGATCTAACCAACAATGACCTCTTGAACTTGCAGGATAACATTCGTCATGTTAATCCTCCCGCTCCAACACGTCCACTGAACTTGGACTTGGGTGGGACATCAAGTAGACCAGTTCAAGATAGACTTACTTTTCCATGGGAGACGAGGACTACTCAAGGTCAAGCACAAGATGTTACAAGGTCAGAAGATTTAAGGCAAGTGCTCCAAAGAAGGTCGGAGATTCAAGCGGAAAGTGCGAGAGTGATACCCACATCAGGGATAAGCGCGACTCAGCTAATCCCAACTCAAGATGCGATGGTTACTACCATACATCGATCCCAGGAACATGCAAGAGAAACTCAACCACGAGGTGGGCAAACAAGACAAGAGGTGGAGAAACAATTAACACCGGAAGAGATAGCAAAAGAGCAGAGAGAACTTCTTAAAAAGATGAATGATCTAAGCAAGCAGATATCGTCTAAAGAGAAGGAGAAAGTCCAAATCAAGAACCCATTGAGTTTGGAAATCAGAAAGGAGCAAAAGAAGCCTGACACGACCATACCATCATTAGAGCAGTATTACGGAAAATCATGTCCATACGGATTTATCAGTAGATTTGAGAGTAGGATGGAAGCATATGGACACAATGAAAACATGTGTGCTCTAACATTTCCAACCACTCTCTTTGACGACGCTATGGACTGGTGGGGACGATTAGCGCACGGGTCAATAAAGAGTTATGAGCAGCTTAAGAACGAGTTTGTGCATAAGTTTGACAGAATGAAGAAGATGAAAAAACCATGTACCGACCTCAAGAAGATCATCCAAGATCCTCAAGAGAATGTACGTCACTTTCTCGTGAGATTCAACGAGGTAGCCATGGAAGTTGAACCCCACAATGTCAAACAAAGGGCCATATACCTGTATGAGAATACAACCAATCAGAGACTCAGAGATGTGATAGCCACAAATGGACAAAATCTGGAGACAGATGAAGATTTTGATGAAATGTGCTCTAGCTTCAAGAACTCTGAAGATTTTAGAGAAAATGCGCAGATCAGAGCGGGGTACAAGAAAGATAAGGAACCAATCAAGCCGAACAATCCGAACAATTCCTCGAAGTTTAAGAAGCCAGATCAAAGAGGAGGGAAAGACGGGAGAAACCATTTCCCAAGGGAGAGAAGTCCTCCCAAGAGATACACATACTACACAGCTCTAAATCGACCAAGATCCGACATCTTGGCATCGATAGGTGAGCAGAAGATGAACATAAAGTGGCCAAAGCCTATACAACCTTCGGAGAGATCTGAAAACTCTAGATTTTATTGCAAATTTCATAGAGGGAAAGGTCATGACACTGAAGATTGTATGTGGCTAAAGACAGAGATAGAGGGATTAGTAAGAGATGGTTACTTGAGAAAGTTTGAAGCCAAAGAGGAACAATCAATACATGATAGAAGAGATCGACAGAGAAAAGAAAGAAGAGAAGAGGATAGAGAGGGGAGGTACGAGGATAAAGGCAAGGCTAGAGAACTAGATCATCATCGGAGGAACAAGGAAAGACAAAGGGATGAAGACGAAGATGATGATAACTTGCCAAGGTTTGGAGTCATCACCATATCAGGAGGACCAGCAGGGGGAGACACGAGAAAAGCAAGAGAAAAAACAGCCTCATATCTGAGAGAGATTGCTGATGCATATGGGGATCCAAGTGCAAAAGGTTCATCTGGAAACAAAATAACATTCGACGACAGCAAGATCCCAAACCAAAGCCCATGCGATGGAGATACCGAAGAGCCGGATATGCCATTGGTAGTCTCGGCGGACATCGCAGCCTTCACCGTAAGGAAAGTTCTAATTGATACGGGGAGCTCGGTCAATGTTATATTGCTAAGGACGTTGAAGAGAATGAGGGTTGATCTCAGAGAAATGGAAAAGGTCGGGAGCTCCTTAGTTGGTTTTGGAGGGGAGCAAATTTACCCATTGGGAAGAGTTTACTTGAAAGTCTCCCTGGGTACAAAGCCACAAAGAGTAACACGACATATTCCATTCCTAGTGGTGGACATTGAGTTTTCTTATCAAGTGGTACTAGGAAGACCAGCACTTAGAGTTTTTCAGGCAGTGGCATCAACTCTACATAATAGAGTAAAGTTTCTACTCCGGCGGGAATAGGACAAGAAGTGGGAAATATAAATCAAGCTTGGGAGTGCTACACTCTCTCAGTCAGAAGAAACTCACTTTCAAAAGAAGAGGCAAGAGATTGGAAGACGAGAGAGGAAAGAGAAATGTTTGTCATCAAAGAAGCACCAACAAAGAAGCGAAAAGTAAGTCCGTCACTTACTAAAGACCAAAGAAGAGGAGAAGCTTTAAAAGCAAGAGAAGAGCCTAAAGAGGAAGAGAATCCATCCAGAGGAGTACAAGGTCATCCCAGAGGAGCCCGTCGCTCCAACTCCTAAGAAAGATTCTTACAACAAAATAAGATACAACCCAAAGAGACGATCAGAGAAGTGCAGATCATAGATGGAGATCCGGAGAAAACAACAAGGATAGGAACAGAGATGGATTGGGAAGTTGAATGTAAGCTAATAGCGTGTCTCAAGGAGAATGCCGATGTGTTTGCTTGGAGCACAACGACTTGGTAGGGATTGATCCGTCCATAGCAGTTCACCGGCTGAACATGGACCCCAAGGTCACACACATAAGGCAGAAGAGAACTAATTTTGGACCGAAGCAAGAAGCAATTATCGCTGCGGAGGTGGAGAGATTGCTAAAAGCCGGACACATTGAGGAGGTTCGCTATTCAATTGGGTTTGCAACGTAGTATTGGTAGAAAAGCCAGGGACCGGCAAGTGGAGGATGTGTAATAACTTTACACGACTTAACAAATTCTGCCCAAAGGATCCCTACCCTCTCCCAAGGATAGATCAGCTAGTGGATTCACAGCGGGATGTGCTTTGTTAAGCTTCATGGATGCGTATCAAGGCTTTTACCAATCAAGATGGCGAAAGAGGATATCCCAAGAACAGCATTTTTTGCAGCTGGAGGTGTTTATTGCTTTAAGGTCATGCCATTCGGGTTGAAAAACGCAGGAGCGACTTACCAAGACTCGTGAACCAAATGTTCAAGGAGGAGCTAGGTAAGACAATGGAAGTTATGTGGATGACATGCTTGTAAAGAGCAAGAAGGAAGTTGATCATATAGCACATTTGAACAAGTGTTTCGCCATCTTGAGAAAGTACGGGATGAAACTCAACCCGCAAAATGCACTTTCGGAGTGAAAGGAGGAAAATTCTTGGGCTACATGGTCACAGAGAGAGGGATAGAAGCGAATCCAGAGAAGATCCGAGCAATACAAGACCTTCCTCATCCAAGAACACATAATGAGGTACAACATTAGTAGGAAAGGTCATTGCACTAAGTCGGTTCATCTCAAGGTCAGCAGAAAAGAACCTTCCTTTTTTCAAGATACTGAGGAAATCAGAGAACGACAAAAAAAGAATGAAAATTTTGTGTGGATGATGAGTGCAAACAAGCACTGGAAGACCTTAAGAGCTACCTGCAATCGCCACCATTACTAGCAAAAGCACTGGAAGGAGAGCCACTCTACTTGTACTTGGCTTATACATACGAAGCTATCAGCTCCGTTTTGGTAGGATGCAAGGTAGTGAGTGCTTGCCTATTTACTACGTCAGTAAGGCATTGGCGGCAGCAAAAACAAGATATTTGGACATGGAGAAGTTAGCTTATGCCCTACTTCACACCACAGGAAGCTAAAACCATATTTTCGAGCTCATAAGGTCATTGTACTTACACATGAACCATGAAGCAAGTGTTGGGGAGACCAGAACATTCAGGAAGATTAGCCAAGTGGGCTATTGAGTTAAGTGAGCATGACATAGATTTCCAAGCTCCGTCAGCAAGGAAAGCTCAAGTCATTGCAGATTTCATCGTAGAGTTTCCAACGAGACCACAACACATGGTTACAGAAGAAGAGGAAAGTAAAAAGGCATCTGTCATGTCTTTAGTTGAGAACCATACAAATAACCGAGAAAATGAAGCAGAAGATGAAATGGTGAAAGAAAAAGAGTGGAGTCAAAAGCAAGAGAGAAAGAATACTGGGAGTTAAGGGTAGATGGATCTTCTTTGACAAACGTTGGAGGAGCAGGAGTGTATCTAGTGGACCAAGAGGGGCAGAGCTGGAGTTCGCTATTACACTACCTTTCAAGATCACAAACAATGAGGCAGAATATGAAGCTCTTTTGAATGGGATAAAAATAGCAAAGGCCTTGGGAGTAGAATATTTGGAAGCCTACACAGATTCGCAGCTGGTGGAATATCAATTTCGGGGACAATTCGAGGCAACACACCCGAGTATGAGAAGCTATCTAAATTTTTGAAAGAGAAGCGGAAGAGTTCAAAGAATTCCAGCTGAAAGTTGATCCCCCGAAGAGAGAATGATAGAGCCGATGTGTTAGCCAAATTGCATCTACTTCAGGGAATAGACACAAGGAGGATAATGCTAATGGAACACACTAAACGCGTCGTCACGGTAGAAGAGCAGCTCACTTGAACATCGAGAGAAGATGATAATTGGATGCAGAGATCAGGAGATACTTGACTAGGGAACGCTCCCGATTATTAAGGAACATAGTCAAGGAAGTGGTTGCAAGATACTAGATACGTGATGATTGAGGAGACATTGACCGGAGATATTTGCAGGTACTCACGCTTGAGATGCTTAACAAATTTGGAAAGCAAAACAGATTT